>JANJGN010004319.1:0-34441 GCA_026770705.1 Isurus oxyrinchus | reverse complement strand
GATTGAGGTGTACAAAATGATGAGGGGAATAGATAGAGTGGACAGGATAAAATTGTTTCCCTTGGTGGAGAATTCTAGAACTAGGGGACATAGATTCAAGATAAGTGGCAGAAGGTGTAGGGGGGACATGAGGAAGAACTTTTTTATGCAGAGGGCAGCCGGTGTCTGGAATTCGCTGCCCAAGTTGGTGGCAGAGGCAGGAACTCTAAACTCTTTTAAAAAGTACCTGGATCTGCATCTTAAGTGCTGTAAGCTACAGAGCTATGGGCCAGGTGCAGGAAGGTGGGATTAGAAAGAGCACCTGGGTGTCCTCGGGCAGGCATTGACAAGATGGGCCGAATGGCCTCCTGTGCTGTAACTTTTCTACAGTTCTATGGATTTAATGATGGCAGATTTGAAGGAGAGATGGACCTACTTGAGAGAGAAAACTGTTGACATATTCAGTGAAAATGGGGAAGTTAAGTGATCAGTAGTTTAGTGGGTGTAGGGTCAATAGAGCAAGAGGTGAATTTCATGGACAAGATGAGCTCTGAGAGGGCATGAGGGGAGATGGAAGGGAAACTACAGAAAGATGTGAGTTCAGGGCTCGGGTAATGGGGAACTTCAGGGAGGGCGAGTGGAAAGGATGGAAGCAACAGAGGCAGCTGATCGGATTGTCTCAATCTTCGTGACAAAGAAGCTGCATGAGATCCTCACACCAGTTGTTGGGGTGAGGATGAAGGAAGTGCTTTTCAAAAGGAACGAACTTGTGTTAGAGATATTAAAAAGATTCAACACATTGTGTCTTTTAACGTAAAACTAATTTATTTGATATTTATCCAGAATATTAGCCCCCCTAAGCGGTCTGTAGTTTATTAACATCAGCAGAAACAGATCCCAATGAACATGGTTCAGTCCTGGATGTGATTAACAGCAAAATCCCACCACTTTAGTTACTTGTGAACTCGCTGGTGTGTCAGCAGGTTGGATGAGGTAGTGAATCCCTTCCCACACTGGGGGCAGGTGAATGGTCTCTCCCCAGTGTGAATTCGTTGGTGTGCCAGCAGCTTGGATGAGGTAGTGAATCCCTTCCCACAATGGGGGCAGGTGAATGGTCTCTCCCCAGTGTGAATTCGTTGGTGTGTCAGCAGGTGGGATGAATGAATAAATGCCTTCCCACACTGGGGGCAGGTGAACGGCCTCTCCCCAGTGTGAATTCGTTGGTGTGCCAGCAGGTTGGATGACTGAGTGAATCCCTTCCCACACTGAGGGCAGATGAATGGCCTCTCCCCAGTGTGAATTTGCTGGTGTGTCAGCAGGCTAGATAACTGAGTGAATCCCTTCTCACATTGAGGGCAGGTGAATGGCTTCTCCCCAGTGTGAACTCGCTGGTGTGTCAGCAGGTGAGATGATTGAGTGAATCCCTTCCCACACTCAGTGCAGGTGAACGGCCTCTCCCCAGTGTGAATTCGCTGGTGTACAGTGAGTTGAGATGATCGCCTGAACCCAGTCCCGCATTGAGAGCACCTGAACGGTCTCTCGTCAGTGTGAACACGTTGATGGGACATCAGCTCGCAGGAACTTTTAAAGCACTTCCCACAGTCTGGGCATTTGAAAGGTCTCTCTTTACTGTGAACTCGCTGGTGGCTCAGCAGGTTGCTTGAAAGAGTAAATCCCTTCCCACACGTTGAGCAAGTGAACGGCCTCTCCCCAGTGTGACTGCGCCGATGCTCTTCCAGCTCTGATGGGAATCTGAATCCCTTCCCACAGTCCCCACATTTCCATGGTTTCTCCCCGATGTGGCTGCGCTCGTGTCTTGACAAGCCAGATGATCGGTTGAAGCCTCGTCCACACACAGGACACATGTACGATTTCTCTCCACTGTGAATGGTACTTTCTCCTTCCATGTTCAAAATCAAATGATATTCAGGTTATGATAAATCCGGCGAATGTCAGATTCTGCTGTGATGTTTTGTTTCTGTTTCCCGACTGCAAATCCTCCCCTTGTAATCCCCTGTGAAACTGATTTAAAACAGAAAAAAAGGTGTGAGAGAGAATCCACAAAAACACAGGTTGTGAAATTGAACTGAATGAATCTGGTAATTTGTGGGGCTGGCACCAGGAAAAAGTGACCGTGAAAACTGCTGGATTGTCATAAAAACCCAACTGGTTCACTAATGTCCTTCAGGGAATGGAATCTGCTACCTGGTCTGGGTTACACAGGACTCTGGCCTCCATGGGATGAAAGAGAGAGGTGGGAGGTGCAGGGGGTGAAGATGTGTTTAATACATCTTCAGCTTAACCAGAACTTTGGCAGAATATCCCAAATCCTCAACGTCCCACGACCTAGAAGGACGAAGGTAACAGGTGTCAGTGAACACCATCACCTCCAACTCACACACTGTCCTAACTTGTCTGACATGCAGTACTGGATGAGCAGAAACTTCCTCCATTTAAATGTTGGGAAGATGAAAGCCATTGTTTCCACTCCCTAACCACTGACTCCATCCCTCTTGTGCTCTCTGAGGCTGAACCAGACTGTTCACAATCTTGTTGTCACATTTCAGCCCAAGCTGAGCTTCTGACTACAAATCACTAAAACCACCCATTTCTACCTCAGTAACATCACCCAGCTGTGCCCCTGTCTCAGAGCACAGCCCGGTCCCCACACTGGCGCTCTGGGTTCCTGTTCTCATTGATAGGGGACTTTCTGATCCATGGGGATTCTGGGTAAACCAACCGCCATCAAGACCAATCAGTGAATGGACATTTTTTCCCCCCAGTAAAACAGAAAGTCCATGGATGAGGGGGATATTGGACAGGAAGCACAATGAAGGGTTCAGACACTTTATTAAATACTCACAGCAGAAGCACATTAATCTGACCGGAGATCACTTCCTCACGAGCAGCCAGCGGAGTGGAGCCTCCTGAGATTCTGGTCCCTTTCCCATCAGTATTTACAGGAGCTGGGACATGGAAGTCTCAGTAAAATCAGGGGTTTATTTGTTCACTGTTTTACAATGGGTGTGGGCTCACACTTGAGGTTCGTGCAGCCTGTGACTCCCTGGGATTATTAACTCTTCCCCCCCTCCAGACCCTTTGGGCTCTCTATTGCTTTTCAATGTCCTCCTGGCCCTGTGACTCCCTGGGTTTATTAACCCTCCCCTCCAGAACCTTTGGGCTCTCTATTGTTGGACTCTCTATTGCTTTTCACTGTCCTCCTGGCCTTGTTGTATCTGATCCAGTAAAAACCCTCCTTACATCACACAGGGAACAGCTTTAGACATGTTCTGACTTTTCACCTCAATCTTATTCTGCTGAATGATCTCATTGACCATTCCCTTTCTCTCGATCAGTCTGTCCACCATCTCTTTTCTGGATTTCACTCCTTCTTGTTGTTCCAGGATTACATCTCTCTGCCTTTTATTTCTTTTACTGAAGATTCCTGTCCATTGCTGCCTCACAGCCTCGTCCTTTTCCCACATATTCTCCATGTCTAAGTGCTTCCCAGCGGCCGTGCCAGCTGTGGCCCCTATTCCAGCCCAGTCACTGATCCCTCTCTTCCCTCCACCATTTTTACTGGTGTCACTATCACAGGGACGATTGCAGTGTTTTCCAAAAACTGCCTTAACACCAGAGTCTTGGCTACTGGTTGCTCACAGTCCACTCATCTCTCTCCCTGCATTCTGATTTATGAAATTCCTGGATAATTCCCTTATCATCCAAACATCAAGGTCCTTGTAGATGGGATGACATAACCTTGGGGACGGGTGTGTGGTATTCAGGGCACATAGTACAGGAACTATTTTAAATCTTGTATCATTATGTAAGCTCTGTGGGTACGAGTGATGATTAAACCATTTATGGAACCAATTTCGTGTTGCAGGACAGATTGAGGGGTAGTCAGTGAAGCATATGGGGTCTTGGCCTTCATAAATAGAGGTACTGAGTACAAAAACAGGGAAGTGCACCAACAGAGAATTGTTCTGATCTGGAACTCTTTCCCTGAAAAGGTGCTAGAACCTGATTCTATGTTTAGCCTCTGCCCACTGATCCTAGATTCCCCAACCAGTGGAAATAGTTCCTCTCTATCCATCCTGTCAGTTCCAATTAATATCCCAAAAACTTTGATCAAATCAGCTCTTAGTCTTATAAATTCCAGGGATTACAACCCTCACAGTGAGGTGAAGACTTTTATCAGGAGGAATAGGGAGAGGGAAAATATTATTCATGGCACAGCTCTAAAGAGTGTGCAGGGACAGAGGGACCTGGGGCTTCATGTGCTTTGATCTCTGAAGGTGACAGAATGTATTAAGAGAGTGGTTAGCAAAGCCGATTGGATCTTGAGCTTCATAAATAGTGATATTGAGAACAAAAACAGGGAAGTTATGCTGACTTCTTTATAAAGCTCTGGTTAGGCCACAATTTGAGAACTGCATCCAGTTCTGGTCACCTCACTTTAGGGAGGATGTGAAGGTCATTGAGAAGGTGCAGAGGAGATTTACCAGAATGGTTCCTGCAAAGGAGGTTGAGGGGAGATTGGTAGAGGTGTACGAGATTATGACAGGTTTAGATATGGTGGACAAAGAAAAGCTATTCCCATCAGCTGATCGTACAAGGAGTCAAGGACAGAGGTTTAAGATTTTGGGTAAAAGCTGCGGGAGATGTGAGGAAGAATATCTTTGCACAGTGAGTGGTAATAACCTGGAGGTTACTGCCTATGAAGGGGGTGGAAATGGACATGGTGAGTGATTTCAAAAGGAAATTGGACAGAAGCATGAGGGAAATAAACTTGCAAGGATACGGGGATAGAGCAGGGGAATGGGACTGATTGGATTACTCTACATAGCTGGCATGGACTCAATGAGCCTAATGGCCTGTAACTTAATCCTTGGAGCTCAGATCACTCAGGTAAATATGTGCTACACTCCCTCCTAGGCCATTCTATCCTTCCTGATGTTTTTTGCCCAGAACTGAACACTGTTCTTCAGGTGTGCTCTAACCAGGGTTTGTGTATCTCTGCATTTTTCCAGTCACACCTGAAATCGTCTCAAAATCACAGAGTGCAGAAGAGGCCATGCGGCCCATCGAGTCTGCATCAACACATGAGAAACACCTGACCTACCTACCTAATCCCATTTACCAGCACTTGGCCCATAGCCTTGAATGTTGGTCAAGATGTCCCTAATGGGTCCTACTCTTTCCCTGGTTATCCTCTTCCCACTGGCATTGAAAACAATATTTAGATCCCTGCAGTTGAATCCTTCAGACACTGAATTGTAGATTTTTCACCAAATATCAATTTACGATTGTAGTAAAAGTTCATAATTTTATTGTCAAGGGGTTCCTGCTGAAAGTTGTTGAAATTAAGGGGAAGGATCACAGATGGTGCTTTTAAAAAGGGACACTGCAGCCCTGAAAATCAGTGACATCTTCAGAATATTAAACTCCAGTCAGCTTAAGGGTTGTTAACATCAGCGGAAACAAAATATTGCCAGACTATCAATACTAAACAAGCTTACAAGCAACAAGAACAACAGGATCCAACCCCTAGAGTCACTTATGAACTTGCTGATGTCTCAGGAGGCATTGTGACTGAGTGAAACCCTTTCCACACACCGAGAGTTGAATAAACTCTTGTTAGTGTGAGTACGTTGGTGGATCAACAGGTTGAAAGACTTTACAAATCCCTTCCCACACAGCAAGTGAACGGCCTCTCCCCAGTGTGAACTCGCTGGTGTGCGGTGAGGTTGGATGACCGACTGAATCCTTTCCCACATACGGAGCATGTGAACAGTCTCTCTGCAGTGTGAGTGTGTTGGTGAGCAGTGAGGTTGGATGACTTCCTGAAACGCTTCTCACAGGAAGTGCAGCTAAATGGCTTCTCCCCAGTGTGAATTCGCTGGTGTCTCAGCAGGTTGGGTAAAACTGTGAATCCCTTCCCACACATGAAGCAGGTGAACCGTCTCTCTCCAGTGTGAACTCGCTGGTGTAAAATGAGGGAGGATGCCTGTCTAAAACTTTCCACAGGAAGTGCAGCTGAATGGCTTCTCTTCAATTTGAATTCACTAGTGTGACAGCAGGTGGGATGATCCAGTGAATCCTTTCCCACACACAGAGCAAGTGAACAGCCTCTCTTCAGTGTGAACTCGCTGGTGTGTCAGAAATTGGAACGAATGAGTGAATCCCTTCCCATACTCAGAGTAGGTGAATGGCCTCTCTCCAGTGTGAGTGTGTTGGTGTACAGTAAGTGCTGAAGAGTGCCTGAACCTCTTTCCACAGGAAGTGCAGCTGAATAGCTTCTCCTCAGCGTGAATTCGTTGGTGTGACCAAAGGCCAGATGACTGAGCAAATCCCTCCCCACACACAGAGCAGGTGAATGGCCTTTCCCCGGTGTGACTGTGTCGATGGTTTTCCAGCAGGGATGGGTAACTGAATCCCTTCCCACAGTCCTCACATTTCCACGGTTTCTCCATAGTGTGGGTGTCCTTGTGTCTCTCCAGGTTAGATGATCAGTTGAAGCCTCATCCAGACACAGAACATGTGTATGGTTTCTTCTCACTGTGAACGATGTGATGCTTTTTCAGGCTGTTTAACTGGTTAAAGCTCTTTCCACAGTCAGTTCACTGAGACACTCTCACTCGGGTTGTGTGTGTCTCGGTGTTTATCCAGTGACACTGAAGTTCAATATCTTTCCCCACTGACAGAACAGACAAACGTTTCTCCTTCCACATTCAAAGTTTGAGAATATTCAGGTCCTGGTGAATCGAGTGACTCTGTCAGGAAATGTTTGGTTTGAGTTTCACATCTGCAAATCCTTCCCTTCTAATACCCGGGAAAACAAGTTTATAAAAGTCATCACTGTCAGTCCGGGATGGAAATTCAGAACAGACAGTTCTAGTTTTAATGGAATATTGTTTTCTCTCCCCCAAAGCTGTAAATCCCTGTCCCACACACTCTCCCTCCTCCCTGGGCTGAAATCCAAACTTATCTCACTATCTCTGCCATTTCTTTCCTCCACTCACAGTTTTCTCTCTCCCTCTCCTCTGCCTGGGTTCAGTTCTCCAGCTCCTGTCTGCAGACTGACAATAAAATCAATGAATTAATCATTTTCCCTCCTGGTCACAGACACCCTCAAGCCCCGTCCACTCTCTGTTGCATCATCAAGGTGGCCATACATGCGTTTGCTCCCAGATGAACCAAGTTGACGGCCGTTAACCTGGGCCTGCTCCTGGGAAGAAGCCCCAGAGCTGCAAACACAGGAGCTGCAGGCTCTTATTGGGGTTTTGGGGTCTTCAATGAGTGTTTCTGAATCCTCCACGCCCACCTCCCAGGGTTTCCTTCCTTCCCAGAGATCAGAGTCCTCACTGATTTCAATTGCTGAACACCCTCTCCCTGGCATGACTGTACTGAGTTTCCATACATACCAACATTGGAATTAGGAGCAACAAGAGGCCATTCGGCCCCTCAAACCTGCTCCACCATTTGATAAGTTCATGGCTGATCTGATTGTGGCCTCAACTCTATTTTCCCCCAAGAACCTGCGACTCCTTTGTCGCAGAATCAATAAAGAACTCTTTATCGAGAATCAATATAACTCAGCCTTGAAAATATTCAATGACCCAGCCCCACTGGTCTCAGGGGAAGAGAATTCCACAGCCTATTGGCCCTGTGACAACGAGTGATAATGAGCTGGAACTTGCTGCCTATGAGGGGTGGCAATGGACGTGATGAATGATCTCAAAAGGAAATTGGATAAACACTTGAGGGAAATAAATCTGCAAGAATACAGGGATAGAGTGGGGCTTGGCCTAAATAGCCAAGTGGTTATGGTACTGGGTTTGTAACCCCAAGATCAAGAGTTCAGATCTCACAATGGCAAAACTATGAAACAATGTAACTTCATCTGAAACAGATGGAAACGGGTTTGTACTCGAAAGAGTATCAAGAGTTCAAATCTCACAATGGCAAAACTATGAAACAATGTAACTTCATCTGAAACAGATGGAAACGGGTTTGTGCTCGAAAGAGTATCAAGAGTTCAAATCTCACAATGGCAAAACTATGAAACAATGTAACTTCATCTGAAACAGATGGAAACGGGTTTGTACTCAAAAGAGTATCAAGGGTTCAAATCTCACAATGGCAAACTATGAAACAATGTAACTTCATCTGAAACAGATGGAAACGGATTTGTACTCGAAAGAAATCAAGAGTTCAAATCTCACAATGGCAAACTATGAAACAATGTAACTTCATCTGAATAGGAACAGATGGAAACGTGTTTGTACTCGAAAGAGTTACAGGGATAGAGTAGGGAAATGGGACTGACTGGATTGCTTTGGAGAGCTGGCATGGACTTAGTGGGCTGAATGGCCTCCTCTATGTCATAATGTCTCTGAATCTTTTGTGCAATCTTGCCTTGTAATTTAACCCTTCGGGTTCAGATATTATTCAGGTAAATCTGTGCTACACTCCCTCCAAGGCCATTCTATCCTTCCTAAGGTTTGTGACCCAGAGCTGAACACAGTTCTCCAGGTGTGCTCTAACTAGGGTTTGTGTGTCTCAGTGCTTTTCCAGTCACACTGCTTCAGGATCACAGAATAGTTACAGCACAGAAGGAGGCTGTTCGGCCCTTTGTATCTGTTCTGGCTCCCTAAAGGAGATATCCACCGTGTGCCACTCCTCTGCCTTTTCCCTGTAGCCCCGCCCATTCATTCTTTTCAAACAATATAATCATTTCTTTTCGAATGCCTCGATGGAATCTGCCTCCATCACAGTCCAAACACTGGCTGTGCGATAAAGTTTTTCTCATATGACCATTGCTTCTTTCCCCAATTCCTTCAATCTGTGTCCTCTGAATCTCCATCCTCCCACCAATGACAGCAGCTTTTCCCTATTTACTCTGTCCAGGCCCCTCATGACTTTGAATACCTCTATCAAATCTCCTCTCAACCTTCTTTTCTCCAAGAAGAACAGTCCAGACTTCTCTAATTTATATTTGTAACTGGTCCCAGGGATGAGGGACTTCATTCTCATGAATCTTTTCTGCACTCTCTCTAATGCCTTCACATCCTTCCCAAAGTGTGGTGCCCAGAAATTGACACAATACCCCAGTTAGGGCCGAACCAATCTTGTATCCAAGTTTAACATAACAACTTTGCTCTTGTACTCAATGTCCCCATTAATAAACCCCAGGATACCGTGTGCTTTATAAACTGCTTTCTCAACCTGCCCTGCCATCTTCACCATATACACATATACATCCAGGTCTCTCTGCTCCTATACCCACTTTAGACTTGTATTCTTTCTTTTCTATTGTCTCCCAGCATTCTTCTGACCAAAATGAATCACGTCACACTTCTCTGCGTTACATTTCATCTGCTACTTGTCCACCCTGTCTACCAGCCTGTCTACGTCCTTTTGAAGTTCCACACTATCATCCTCACAGTTCACAATGCTTCCAAGTTTTGTAATGTTCGTGAATTTTGAAACTGAGCCCTGTATACCAAGGTGTAGATCATTAATATTTTTTCAGGAATAGCAGAGCTCCTAATGCTGATCCCTTGGGAACTCCACTATAAACCTTCATCCAGTCTGAAAAACAACCATTAACCACGACTCTTTGTTTCCAGGCGCTCAGCCAATTCCGTATCCATGTTGTTACTGTCCCTTTGATCACATGAGGTATAACTTTTCTCACAAGTCTGTTGTGCGGCACTTTATCAAATGCCTTTTGGAAGTCCATCTACACCACATAAACAGAATTACCCTCATCACCCCTCTCTGATGCCTCATCAAAAAACTCAAGCAAGTTAGATAAGCTGGTTCTGAGAAAGAGTCATATCGGACTCGAAATATTAACTCTGTTTCTCTCTCTACAGATGCTGCCTGACTTGCAGAGTTTTTACAGAACTTTCTGTTTTTATTTTAAATAAACATGATTTGCCATTATTAATTTTGTCCTGAATTATCGTTTCTAGAAGCTTCCACACCACAGAAGTTAAACTGATAGACCTGTAGTTGCTGAGCTTATCTTTAGACCCTTTCTGAACAAGGGTGGAACCTTTGGAATTCTCCAGTCCTCTGACATCACTCGAGTATAAGGAATATTGAAAAATTCCCACTCTCACTTCCCTCAGTATCCGTGGATGCAAACCATCCTGGTACATTGTCCATTTTAAGTAGACAGCCTATCCAATATCTCATCAATTTTAAACCCTTCAGGGGTCTCAACTACCTCCTCTTTCACCAGGACCTGTGCAAAGTATTTTTCTTTAGTAAAGACAGGTGCAAAGTATTAATTTAATACCTCAGCCATGCCCCCTGCCTCCATGTGTAAATCACTTTGTGGTTCCTAATCAGCCCCACCCATCCTTTTATCATCCTTTACCTATTTCTATGTCTATAGAAGACATTTTATTTTCTTTCTATGTTAGCCATCAATCTCTTTTCATATTCTCTCTTTGCTTCTCTTAATTGCTTTTCCAATCCTGCTCTGAACCTTTCTTATTCAGTTTGGTTCTATTTTACACCTGACATCTGCAATGAAGAACACTTTTTCTTCATCTTAATCTCTGTTATTTTTGTCATAGTGAGTGCTCTGGATTTCTTTCCCGTATATTTTGCCTCGTGGGAATGTACCTTGACTGTGTCCAAACTATCTCCTTTTTTAAGGCAGCCAATTTTTCAGTTCCAGTTTCACCTGCCAAACTTTAATTCCAACTTAACTGGGTCAGATCCATTCTTAGCCCCACTGAAGTTCATTATTCGCATGCTTACCTGAAATCTTTGCCTACAGACAAGCTGTTTCATTTCTACATTCAAACTTTGGGTGATATTCAGGTTCTGATGAATCGAATGACTGTCATTTGTTTGGTTTGAGTTTCCCGTCTGTCAATCCTCCACTGCCAGTGTCCTGTAAGTTGACAAAACCATCACTATAAATCCAGGGTGGAAACTGGGAAGGGACAAACATTTCTCTTGATTTGAGTTTGCTGTGTGTAAATCCTCCCCTTCTAACCCACTGTAAAGATAGTTTCCAAAACCAATCCCTGTCAGTAAAGGATAGAAATTCACAACATTCTCTCCTCCTGCTGACATGGACAGGGATGAGCGCGCAGGCGCCCTGCTGCACAAGATGGCCGCCGTTAACCTGGGCCTCTCACCGAGGAACGCGGATCGGGGTAACTGCCGCCCACAGATACCAGCGAGGAACCGGTAGCTTGTTATTCTGGCTTCAGAACGGCTCAAGGTGTTTCCGAAGCCTGCATGTCCAACCGCCGGCTGCATTTCTCCCTCAATTCCGCCCTTTATCTTACCAGCTGCGGACCTGACAAACAAGCAGCTTTCCTTCGCCCTGCAATCACACTGCGCATGCTCCAAACTTGAGGCGGTATTGCACCTGCGTACTGATGTCCAGCTCCAGCAGCCACACTGCGCATGCTCCCGTCACTATGCCTGAGTGATTGATGGCAGCTCTGGACCAATAGTAAGAGGTGGCAGGACTGCGAGAACAAAGGGGAGCGGCTGGCCCTCCAGCCAATTGGAGTGAATGAGGGGCGGGTCTGAACCAGGATCTCACTCATTTGCTGAAACTGCATCATTTTGGAAGCTAGTTTGCCTCAAACTCCAGGCGAAAACTGGACCTTTCTATTTGTGGCTTTAAACAGATGAAACCCTGTGGGTGTGGAGCAAATATTTCAACATTTGTTACTGAAATGTGGGAACATGGTGAAACAACACACAAACTTAAAGGAATAACTGGACAGACAGGGAATTCACCATTAGAACAAGGGGAGTCCTTAGTTTCAATAAATGAACCGGCAGAGGGTTAGGACAGGTCAGGGATAAGGTTAATATTCAGAACAACACATAATGTAAAGTAAAATCTGATCTCAAAGACAATTTGTTGTAACGTTTGTGAAGGGGTTGTGCTGAACCAGGTTTAAAGAGGTTAAACATGTTTTCTATCTTGCACAATCACAAGCTTCAAAGATGAGACATGAAAGCCCTCAAACATTAATCATGACAAGTGGGAAGCTAACTGACGATTGATGCAATTGGAAACACCAGCTGTGGAAAGGAGTTCACCACCACAGCAACATGTCGTTTCAGAAACTCCAACACAGACAAACAAGGTGTCCGCAGAGATCATCTCGCAACACGAGTAAGGAAAACCTTCATATGAGGCACTTTTGCCTTTACAGAATTGGCTTGTTCAGCCATCAGATGCAGTGCAGCAGATCATCTCATCTGATCTCACCTGAGACTGCATTCCCATCATCTCTCACAATTGCATGGATGCTAAACACATGGGGCAATCACGTTAAAATCTGGAACTCAGATGGGAATATGGATTGGTGTTAAGTGGGAAGGTCGAGATCAATGCCTTACTCCAGGAAGCTTTAATATCAGAATTACAGCATTTCAGAAATTATTCCTGTGATATCAGTGATCCCATTCCTATCTGTTAGTAAGACCGATGGAGACAGTAGCATGCTGGACGATGATGTACACAAGGTTTTTCCGAACTGAGGATAATACTGAGGGGAAAGGAAGGGATCTTGAAAAAAAAATGACTCTTCATGTTGTTACAAAGGACATGGGACCTTCCACTTGGTTTGACACAACACACACACACACACAAAACAAAATGGATATACTTCCTATCAATCAGGTGGACCAGGTTTTGCCTCACACCGCCAACCTGACTGCTGACTAAGACTGGCAATAAAGTATCAGTGTCTATAAGGACCAAAAAGTTATGGAAATTCAAATAAACGTCACCCTTCAGGGACACAAAGCAGATTTGACTATCTAATCCCAGCACTTTCTCTGAACCTTAATCTATAATGGGCAACATCTTGAACAGACACAACGACAAAAAGCTAAGCCACCAATAGATATTAGGTGGTGTATGGCCACTCTGGTGATCAGCCCTGGTGGGAGATTTTAGACAATACAGAATATCTTTGCAGAATTACAGCCTCTACTTTCCTATTGGTATTATAGATAATTCCCCTTATAATAGACCATAGACCATAAGACATAGGAGCAGAAATTAGGCCATTCGGCTCATCAAGTCTGCTCCACCATTCAATCATGGCTGATAAGTTTCTCAATCCCATTCTCCCGCCTTCCCCCCATAACCCTTGATCCCCTCAGCAGTCAAGAACCTATCTATCTCAGTCTTAAATACACTCAATGACCTGGCCTCCACAGCCTTCTGTGGCAATGAATTCCATAGATTTACCACTCTCTGGCCAAAGAATATATTAATTTGATATTGATGGTCTCGGTGAAGGTCAGGCCATAGAGCAGAATGGATGAAAAGATGGCTCCAAACTCCCTGTAAATCTAACCCTCTGATTTTGGCTTTGTAGCCATCTTTCTATCCATCTGCTGCCTGGCCCTTCACTCCACACATCCTGATATTGGTCACCTTGTGCACACTGTTATGGATAACAAGCGGGTTACAAAACAGAAAACAGAGCGAAGAGGTTAAGAGTAGCGACTCAGACTGGTAAAAGGTGGCAATTGATTTTCCACAGGGAGCAATGCTGGAGCCACTGTTATTCAAATTTATATAAACGGTTTGGACTCAGAAATCAGAAACCCAATTTTAAAATTTGGGAGCAAAATTACAATAAATCACAGATAGGAATTCCCAGTTAATAAAACGTTAATGTACAGTTCATTAAATCTTTAATTCATTAGCAGAGTGTACAATGACATGAGGAAGTGATGAACTGCTTTATTTATGAATTAATTGATTACCAAATTGGGAAGTACAGCTAATACTGAGGAAGACTGCAAGAAAATCCTAGGATCTAACACACACACATCAATATAGCAGGGAATTCTTGGAAACATGGTGTAGGTCATTCTTTATTGGGAGATCAAATGTCTGTAGTATAATTGTCCCAGGAGTTAAAAGGATCCTGTGAATTCCTCCTTGTGTTATTTTAAGACAGACTTTACACAATTTACTTTTAGCTACGTTTTACTATGTTAAAGGTGCGATGTCAATACAAGTTGTTGTTGACATTGGCTTAAAGTCATGGACTCAGGACTGTCACCAATATACCTTAAAAACTTCACCACGGTCATTTTTAAACTGGAGATGTATTCCTGCCATTTCAGTTTCAGTCAGGAACAAAGCACAGTTTTACACCAATCTTTGATTTAACAGCACGTTTCCAGACTGCCTGACTCGGGTTGTACAACTACAGTTGTAAAGGAGCCTTCTACTCGGTGCCTGGGAGCTTCGAAACCCAATGATTCCAAACAGAAATCAGAGGGTTAGATTTACAGGGAGTTTGTATTTTTCCATTCATTTTTCTATGTGGCCTCGGACTCCACAGCCTGATCTTGGTCATCTTTAGGCTGTATGTACTGCACAGAAGTGGCTGTGACACATTTCTCACACACCTCAGGATTAATCCACTTGTGGGTTTTGCTGTCAGTGAAGAAATATGAGAAAGATCAAAGTGTCATTTGTCCCTTTCAGTATGACGCTAAAGGACTGTGTCCAGGCTGAAGTTCTGTTCCTGCCATATGATCCTCCCCCAAATTGTTCTTTCTGAGCTCCAGCCAGGTGATGTTAAACACTCAGGTGGGAAAGACAAAATTGTACCACAATGTGTGAAAAACAAAGTTTGTTATGCTATGTGACATTTATCCAGAATATTAAACAGCAGCCCATTGATATGGTTTATTAACTTATAGATGAACATACAAATTAGGAGCAGGCGTAGGCCACTCGGCCCCTTGGGCTTGTTCCGCCATTCAATAAGATCATGGCTGATCTGATTGCAATCTCAACTACACATTCCTGCTGACCCCAATAACCTTTCACCCCTTGCTTATCAAGAATCTATCTACCTCTGCCTTAAATATATTCAAAGATTCTGTCTCAACTGTCTTTTGAGGAAGAGAATTCCAAAGTCTCACAAGTCTATGAGAGAAAAATAATTTCTCATCTCTGACTTAAATGGGCAACCCCTTAAAGAGTGGTCCCTAGTTAAAGATTCTCTCAGAAGAGAAAACATCCTTTCCACATCCACCTTGACAAGACCCCTCATGATCTTATGTGCTTCAATCAAGTTGCCTCTTACCCTTCTAAACTCCAGCAGATACAAGCCTAGTCTGTCCAACCGTTCCTCATAAGACAACCCACCCTTTCCTGGTAATGATCAACTAAACCTTTGTTGAACTGCTTCCAATGCATTTACATCTTTCCTTAAATGATGAGACCAATATTACACATAGTACTCCAGATGTGGGCTCACCAAGTGCCCTGTATAACTGAAGCACAACCTCCCTGCTTTTATATTCAATTTCCCTTGCAATGAACGATAACATTCTTTCAACTTTGCTAATTACTTGTGGTACCTGCACACTAACCTTTTGCAATTCATGCACTAGGACACCCAGATCCCTCTGAATCACAGAGCTCTGCAATCTCAGCATTTAAATATGCTTTTTTATTCGTTCTGCTAACTTGGACAACGTCACATTTTCCCACATTATACTCCATTTGCCAGATCTTTGCCCACTCACCTAACCTATTTGTATGCTTTTGTAGCCTCCTTATGTCCTCTTCACAATTTATTTTCCTACCTGTGTGTCAATAGCAAATTTAGCAACCATACGATTGGTTCCTTCATCAAAATCATTTATATAACTCATAAAGATTTGAGATCCCAGCACTGATCCTTGTGGCACACTAATCATCACATTCTGCTAATCAGAAAAATACCCATTTATGCCCACTCTCTGTTTCCTGTTACTTAGCTAATCTTCAAATCATGTCAATATGTTACCCCTAAACCATGAGATTTCATTTTCCACAATAACCTTTAATGTGACATCTTATCAAAAGCCCTCTGGAAATATAGGTACAGTACATCCACCAGTTCCCCTTTATCCACTGCACCTATTACTTCTTCAAATAACCCCAATAAATTGGTTAAGCATGATTTCCTTCTCACAAAATCTTGTTGACTCTGCCTGATTACCTTGAATTTATCTAAGTGCCCTGTTATAACACTTGTAACATTTTTCCAATGATAGATATTAAGCTAACTGGCCTATACTGTCCTGCTCTCTGTCTCTCCCCGCCCCCCCCCCCGCCCCGCCTTTTCTATGTTCCTATCTGATGAGACCTTCCCCGAATCTAGAGAATTTTGGAAAATTAAAACCAACGCATCAACTATCTCACTAGCCACTTCTTTTAAGACCAGAGGATGAAATCCATCAGGACAGGGGGACTTGTCAGACCGCACCTCCAACAATTTGCTCAGTACCACTTCCCTGGTGACTGTAATTTTCTTGAGGTCCTCCCCCTTCCAAATCCTGATTTACAGCCATTCTTGGCATGTTACTTGTATCCTCTATAGTGAAGACAATGCAAAATCCATCTTCAATTCATCTGCCATTATTAACTTCTCTGGCTCACTTTCTATAGGAGCAACCCTCACTTTGTTAACTCTTTTCATTTTAAAATATCAATATTTACTCTTACTATCTGCCTTTATATTTCTAACTAGCTTTCTCTCGTTCTTAACCTTTTCCATCTTTATGAATCTTTCAGTCATTCTTTTCTTTTTTTAAATTCTGCCCAGTCTTCTCAGCTGCCACCCATCTTTGCACAGTTATATTTCAGCAAAAACAAACTCCAGCTGTCAGAATGTAAGAATTCAATCCTGAACAGTATTAACAGCAACAGTAACCAGATTTCAATCCCCATAATCACTTGTGAACTTGCTGGTGTGTAATCAGATCCTTTTTATTTTTAAAGGTCGTCTCACAGTCAGAACATTTAAAAGGTCTCTGATCAGTATGAACAAGTTGATGTGTCAGAAGGTGGGATGACTGAATGAATCATTTTCCACACATGGAACATGTGAATGGTCTCTCGCCAGTGTGAACTCGCTGATGTGTCAACAGGTCAGATGAATTAGTATATCCCTTCACGCACATGGAGCTGGTGAATGGCCTCTTCCCAGTGTGAATTCGCTGGTTTGTCAGTAGTTTGGATGGCCGATTAAATCCCTTCCCACAGATAAATCTGGTGTATGGACTTTCCCCAGTGTGAATTCTCTGGTGAGTCAGAAGCCTGGATAATCGGTTAAATCCCTCTCCACACAAGCAGCAGATGAATGGACTCTCCCTTGTGTGAATGCGCTGGTGTGTCAGCAGGCAGGATGACTGAGTGAATCCCTTCCCAGACACAGAGCAGGTGAACGGCCTCTCTAAACTATAAGTTTGCTGGTGCCTCAGAAAGTTTGATGAATGACTGATTGCCTTGCCACACACGTAGCAGGTGAATGAACTCTGCTCAGTGTGAATGTGCTCGTGTCTCAGAAGGTTGGATGAATGAGCGAATCTCTTCCCACACACGGAGCAGATGAATGGCCTCTCCCCATTGTGGCTGCGTTAATGAATTTCCAGCTTTGATGGGTGCGAGGGATTGTGGGAGCTGTGGCTGCCATTAGGAACATGGTCCAGTACAGAAACCAGTAGACCGGGTATAGTGTATGATAAAAATTGACATGATCTAGTGTTTTGTAATCAGATCTAGTGCAGTAAGCAGAAGACTGGGTCTCGTATTTTATAAACAGGGTCATGGTCTAATGTATTATAAGCAGGGATAGGGTCTTGCGTATAATCAGTAGACCAGGTCGAATGTATTATAAACAGGGACAGGGTCCAGTGCAGTAATCAGTAAACTGGGTCTAATGTATTATAAACAGGGGTAAGACCCCGTGCAATAATCAGTAGACCGAATATCATGTATTATAAATGTACTTACAAGGAAGGTATTTGATGCCGATCTAGAACAGGGCCTAGTGTGATATAGGTAGATATCATTAGAGACATGACCTATTACACTAATAATTGAGAGAGGGTCTAATGAAATATAAACAAAAACAAGATCTATTACAGTAATAACTGAGACAGGGCCTTGTGCTCTAGTAACTGTATGACTCTCAATGAATTCTTATTTTGAAACCTGCAATGTAAAGATCCAGACTGGGACAAGGACTCTTCCTTTTCAGGAACTTCCTCCAGAGGGGACGGACTGAGATCTTCTCCAAGGCCGCGCTCCATGGGCCCACGTGAATTTGTGTCTGTTTCTTACCCCGAGATTTAATTGCCTGTCCGGGACCCTGGTTTAATCGGTGGCTCCAGTTTAATCAGTTCCTGTTGGGCATCAGTCCTGGAGTTTCAAAAAGATAATCCTGGGGTTAAAGTAGCCCGGCCTTGCAATCTAAAACATACATGTTAGCCTCCAGCGTGTGAGGAACGGGAGCCCCACAAGAGAAAGTGAAAAGTCCTCATGTGAAGCTGTCTAAAATCTTGTTATAATTCAGGGATAATGCGTGTGTTTTAGGCTGTGTGATCATCCTGACCATGAAACGGGATTCCCGTTGTTCATTTTCTATTCATTTTACGGAGGTTCTGAGTTTAGATTTCTTTCTGTCTCTCTCCAGCTTTCTTTCTCCGTTTATTTCTTCAATAGCTTTGCGCTATTGAAGTCTTGAAGAAACAATGGCAAGTGAATGGAAAGCCTGTTTATGAGATAAACCCACAGCAGGGGAAGTGAACTGCAGAAGGGGCAGGGAAAGACTTTACACATGGGGAGAGGGCGGCAGGAGTTTGAGAAGGTAGGAATCACAGACGGGGCTGTTGAAGGGGGAGATTATACAGAGGGGGTGGGAGGCTGCTGTTGATTTCGGAGGGGGGTATTTAGAATGAACATGGGGACGGGTTGCTTGTATATGTTTGAAATAGTGAGGGTTCGCAGCTGCATGTTTTAAATGGTGAATGTAAATGAATGAATAGCTGACTGTTGATATTATACCGAAATCCAGAGAGATACGGGGTGGGTTGAGAGGTGGAGGGTGGTGCTGGAAGGAGTGCAGGGACTGTTTTGATGATGGGTTGGGTATTATAAGAGGATTTGAGAGAGAATATTGGAGTGGGCAAATGGATGGGTTGGGTATTATAAGAGGATTTGAGAGAGAATATTGGAGTGGGCAAATGCGGGGTTAAAAATGACGCGTGGAATTTGGCGGCCACAAAAGAAATGGCAGCGATAAAATGATGCGGAGATGCAATAATCGCCTGTTGACAATCGCAGGGAGGAAAAAAATGGGGGCTGGATAGTTGCGGGAGGGAAAACAAAAGAGCCTAGATTTGGAAACAGCATTTTATGGCCTATATTGCTTGTATTCGATAAGGTAGAATAAAGAACCTTACTGAAAAATATAACCTCATCTATTTCTTAAGTTTGAAACCAGGGGAGAGCGCGAACGCAGTCCCCCACTACCACAAATTTTGCAGTCGAGTATCCCGCATTTGGGGACATCGCAGGCTTCAGCACACCCGAAGTGCAATGTGATAGCCTCGTCCTGGGAGAACAACCTTCCTGATCATTGTCTCTCCCCTGCCAGGTAAGTATGCTTAAAATTCTCACACGCTGCCAGCCGGCATCAAGCACTACCTCTCATAGTCATATTTTTAAAAATCATAATGTTATTCTGTTCATAACATTTTCTATTAAACAGCTCAGGTTTTCTTCTGTATTGTAGAACATGCTTAACTATCCCTCTAGATGGAGAAGAAGTAGCTGAAATATAGTCCTCCAATTATATTTGCATAATACCTTAAAAGGAGACAAACCGCCTTCATGGGCCACTGGCTGTAATATGGATATTCTCCAATTAGTGGCGCTGTTCCCTCACTATGAGACACTCGTTCGGCCTCAGCTGGAATATTGTCTGCAGTTCTAGGCGCCACATTATAGGAAGGATGTGATCGCATTGGAAAAAGTGCACTGGAACTTTAAAAGAATGGTTCCAGGGATGAGACTCTTGAGTTATGAAGATAGTTTGGGGAGGTTGGGACAGTTCTTCTGGAGAGGAGAAGGTGAAGAGGAGATTTGATTGAGGTGTTCAAAATCATGAGGGTTCTCGATAGAGTAAACAGGGAGAAACTCATCGAGGGAACGAGAGGGCACGGATTTCATGTGATTTTCAAAAGAAGTTACGGGGAGAAGGGGGGAGGATGGCGTTGAGAAACTTATCAGCCATGATTGAATGGCGGAGCAGACTCGATCGGCCGAATGGCCTAATTTCTGCTCCTATGTCTTTGGTCTTATGGTCTAAGTAAATGTGATGTGAAAAAAAACTTTTTCACACAGCGACTGGTTCGAGTCGGGAATCCACTGCCTGGAAGTGTGGTGGAGGCAGGTTCAACTGAGGCATTCAAGAGGCCAATAGATGATTATTTATATTAAAAAATATGTGCAAGGTTATGGGGAAAAGGCAGGAGAGTGGCACCAAGTTACAATGCTCAGAGAGCCAGTGCAGACATGATGGGTCAAATGGCCTCCTTCTGCACCGCAAAATTCTGTGAATTGAGGCAAGGAAATGTGTAATATAAAGAGAGTCATGGTCGAGTCTGGTTATAATCAGATAGGGTCTAGTGCAGTAATATCTTGAATATAGCCTATTGTAATATAAGGAAAGATATGCTACAATGCTGTAATAACTGAGGTAGACCCTAGTATGTTATAAATAGAGACATGGTGTAATGCATTAATAACTGAGGAAGGGTATATTGTAATATAAACAGAGATTGCCTTGTTAATTTAAATATAATCATACTGAATTGTAAAAATAATGGACAAAAGAGTCTAATTTAACATATACAGATTCAGGGACTCGTGCAGTTATAACTAAGACAGGGTCTGGTGTAATATAAACAGTGACATTGACTTAGAGCAGGAATCTGAGACAGTGTCTTCAGTAATACAATCAGAGATACATTCTACTTTAATATAAATACCGATACAGTCTATTTTAATATAAACAGTGACTCAATCTGTACTGTTGGGAGATTTTAATTCCTCATTTATCAACAGAAACAGACGTAGTAACAAAGTTCAATTGTGAAACAACTTTCTGGAGACAAAGTCAGGACAAGTTTATCAAATTTCATGTAAACTACAGCAACAAGCTCTGGCCGTGATTTACAGTTTATTCTACCTATGACAAATCTGTTTCTTCTCTGTTTCTCCTTCTCTTGGCTGCTGGTCTCGGTTTCTTCTCCTCCACATGGCCTTGCTCAGGAGGATCTCTTTCATGTTGCCTCTTATGCAATTAACCTCTGCCCCTTCCAAATCAATAATCATCCCTGTGGTGATCATGCCCTGAGAATGTTTCTCTTAACCAATCAGGTAGAGTTCATGTCAGGAATGTTAGCCTTGGTTAATCATGTAATGTTCTGTGTATTCACCGTGGTTCTATTTCCTCGTATCTGCAGGCTGCTACATCCTGTTGCCATTTATCTCAGAGAGGCCCCTCCATTCCTGCCTTTAGCTCACACAAACAATCTTCAAGAACTTTAGCTTTTAGCTGCAGTATGTGTTTTAAAGATTGTCATTATTTCCTAGAATCTTTCTCCCTTGGAATTAATTTATATTATGCCCTATTTCTCCATTTTGTTTCCTCACTATAACACAAAAGGGGTTTTAACAGAGTTCAATGTCAATAATTTTACACCATCTTCTATTGAAGACCTCTGGTTATTCTCTTTCCCACGAGAGAAAGCACTCTCTCTGTTTCCTCGCTATTGAAATCTTTCACAATTTAGAAGACCTCTATGAGGTCACCCTTCAGCCTGCTATTCTTCAGAGAGAAGAGACCCAGTGTGTCAATCATTTCCTCATATGTATTTCTGGTATCATCCTTGTAAATCTTCTCTGCTCCCTCTCCAGTGTCTCTCTCTATTGGTTTTATAAAATGGTGACCAGAGCTGTACTCATTACTCTCAGTGTGGTCTGACCAGGGTTCCAGGCAGCTTTAGTAGAACTTCCCCACATTCCAATTCCATTCCTCAAGAAATAAAACCTAGTGTTCGATTTGCTCGTTTTATGGACTTGCTCTGAATGATACAATTATACTCAGAGATCTCTTTGTACCTCTTTTCCACCCAAACTCACACCTTCCAAGTAATAAATCACCTCCTCATTCTTCTGACCAAAACCTACTACCTCACATTTATCTGTGTTCAACTTCATTTTCTGCTTCTCCCCAGTTTCCCTACCCCCAACCGAAAAGTCGCTGGAGAACACATCTCCGCTATACTGCCTGCCCGGCAGTGATTCCACGCTCTAACATGTGTTAATTAGCTGGAGACGGAACTTCCGACCCTCACTCGGGAGAAAGTCCTGCCACAGAGACTAATCTGTGGCCAGCAGCTCTCCTGAGCCTTCAGCGTATGAAGCTGCAGTGGACAAGATTGGGACTGCATTCTGTTCCTGGAGTCAAAGTCTCAGGAGTTCAGGACAAGGTAAATGTGGGGTCTCAGGGTGGGGAGGGGAAGTTCAGTCCAAGGGGAGCTGAGGGGGGAGGGTGCAGGTCTTGGTATAGAAGCCAGTGGGAGAGGGAAGCCCCACGGAGTCAGACCTTTTGAGGGGGCAGCCAATTTTAGAAGGGGGCTGCTGATGCATGTGGCTCCTGCAACATCCCACCCAAGAACCGAAAATGGTTCATTTTCATGCTGGACCCTCAGCCCAGGACTCGGCCCACCAGCCTGATAATTGAGGCTGTGCAGGAAAAGGCTCTCAATTGGTCCATAATTGGCCATTTAAGGGTCTCAATAGATGTAAGGTTAGGCAGGACATCCAGGGTCTCGCCGGCCAAGTGTAAAATTGTGGAGAGGTCAGATTGGGCGAGAGACCGGTGGGAAGACTATCTGAGGAACATGATGGTCACTCTTGACTACAAACCCATCGGCAGAGGAATGTAAAGTTCTGTGCAGAAAATATTGCTGAAAAAGGAGACATGCTGTTGCAGCTTTTAGTCTTCGTCTCATCAGGACTTTTGCAAGAAAACCAATAGTAAAGGGAACAAAACTTTATACTTTGTAAGCAGAGAATGCTGAGGTTGGCAAGTGGACTCTGACTGGTAGAGGCATTGCCATGGAGAATGCAGCAGGGAATCGTTAAATGCAAAGCCTTTGCTTAAATACAAACCAGGTAGGACATTAACACCCCAGACCTGAATATAAATCAGTGAACATTATCCCCCAGACCCGAATATAGAACAGGTCAATTTATCTCTCCAGGTCCGAACATAAAACAGTGAAGATTACCTCCCCAGGCCCAAATATAAAACAGTGAACATTATCCCCCAGACCCGAATATAAACTGTGAACATTATCTCCCAGACCTGAATATAAATTAGTGATAATTATTTCCCCAGGTCCGAATATAAAACACTGAACATTATCCCCCTGACTCAAATATAAAACAGTGAACATTATCCCCCAGACTTGAGTATAAAACAGTGAACGTTATCCCCAGACCCGAATATAAAACTGTGAACAATATCTCCCAGACCCGAATATAAAACAGTGAACATTATCCCCCAAACCGTAGTATAAAACGGGTGAACATTATCACTCAGACCCGAATATAGAACAGGTCATATTATGTCTCCAGGTCCGAACATAAAACAGTGAAGATTATCTCCACAGGCCCAAATATAAAACAGTGAACATTATCCCCCAGACCCGAATATAAACTGGGAACATTATCCCCCAGACATGAATATAAATTAGTGAACATTATCTCCCCAGGTCCGAATATAGAACAGTGAACAATGTCCCAAACCCGAATATTAACAGTGAACATTATCCACCAGAAGCGAATATAAAACAGTGAACATTATACCCCAGACCCGAATATAAAACAGTGAACATTACACCCAGACCCGAATATAAAACAGTGAACATTATCCCCCAGACCCGAACATAAAACTGTGAACATTATACCCCAGCCCCGAATATAAAACTGTGAACATTATTCCCCCAGACCCGAATATAAAACAGTGAACATTATACCCAAGACCAGAATATACAACAGTGAACATTATCTCCCCCAGACCCGAATATAAAACAGTGAATATTATCCCCCAGCCCAGAAAATAAAACAGTGAACATTATCCCCAAGACCCGAATATAAAACAGTGAACATTATCCCCCAGACCCGAATAGAAAACAGTGAACATTATACTCCAGACCCGAATATAAAACAGTGAACATTATACCCAAGACCAGAATATACAACAGTGAACATTATCTCCCCCAGACCCGAATATAAAACAGTGAATATTATCCCCCAGCCCAGAAAATAAAACAGTGAACATTATCCACCAGACCCGAATATAAAACAGTGAACTTTACCTCCCCCAGACCCGAAAATAAAACAGTGAATTTTATCCCCCAGACCAGAATATAAAACAGTGAACATTATCCCCCAGACCCGAATATACAGCATGAACATGATCCCCCCAGACCCGAATATAAAACGTTGAACATTATCCACCCAGACCCGAATATAAAACTGTGAACAGTATCCCCCAAACTCGAATATAAAACTGTGAACATTATACCCCAGATCCTAGTATAGAACAGTGAATATTATCCCACCAGACCCGAACAGAAAACAGTGAACATTATACCCCAGACCCGAATATAAAACAGTGAACATTATACCCCAGCCCAGAATATAAAACAGTGAACATTATCCCCAAGAACCGAATATAAAACAGTGAACATTATACCCAAGACCCGAATATAAAACAGTGAATTTTATCCCCCAGACCCGAATATAAAACAGTGATTATCCTACCAGGCCCGAATACAAAACAGTGAACATTATTCCCCAGACCCGAATATAAAACAGTGAACATTATCCCCCAGACCCGAATATAAAATAAGGAACGTTATCCACCAGACCCGAATATAAATCAGTGGACATTATCCCCCCAGACCCGAGTAGAAAACAGTGAACATTATCCCCAAAACCCGAATATAAAACAGTGAACATTATCCCCCAGACCCGAATATAAAACAGTGAACATTATCCCCCAGACCCGAATATAAAACAGTGAACATTATCCCCCCTGACCCGAATATAAAACGTTGAACATTATCCACGCAGACCCGAATATAAAACTGTGAACATTATCCCCCAAACACGAATATAAAATAGTGAACATTATCCCCTCAGACCCGAATAGAAAACAGTGAACATTATACCCCAGACCCGAATATAAAACAGTGACCATTATACCCCAGACCCGAATATAAAACAGTGAACATTATCCCCCCAGACCCGAATATAAAACAGTGAACATTATACCCCAGAACCGAATATACAACAGTGAACATTATCCCCCAGATTCGAATATAAAACAGTGAACATTATCCGCAAGACCCGAATATAAAACAGTGAACATTATCCCCCAGAACCGAATATACAACAGTGAACATTATCCCCCAGATCCGAATATAAAACAGTGAACATTATACCCCAGAACCGAATATAAAACATGAACATTACACCCAGACCCGAATATAAAACAGTGAACATTATCCCCCAGACCCGAACATAAAACTGTGAATATTATCCCCCAAACCCGAATATAAAACTGTGAACATTATCCCCCAGACCCGAATAGAAAACAGTGAACATTATACCCAAGACCAGAATATACAACAGTGAACATTATCTCCCCCAGACCCGAATATAAAACAGTGAATATTATCCCCCAGCCCAGAAAATAAAACAGTGAACATTATCCCCAAGACCCGAATATAAAACAATGAACATTAACCCCCAGACCCAAATAGAAAACAGTGAACATTATACTCCAGACCCGAATATAAAACAGTGAACATTATACCCAAGACCAGAATATACAACAGTGAACATTATCTCCCCCCAGACCCGAAAATAAAACAGTGAACATTATCCCCAAGACCCGAATATAAAACAGTGAACATTATCCACCAGACCCGAATATAAAAGAGTAAACTTTACCTCCCCCAGACCCGAAAATAAAACAGTGAATTTTATCCCCCAGACCAGAATATAAAACAGTGAACATTATCCCCCAGACCCGAATATACAGCATGAACATGATCCCCCCAGACCCGAATATAAAACGTTGAACATTATCCACCCAGACCCGAATATAAAACTGTGAACAGTATTCCCCAAACTCGAATATAAAACAGTGAACATTATACCCCAGATCCTAGTATAGAACAGTGAATATTATCCCACCAGACCCGAACAGAAAACAGTGAACATTATACCCCAGACCCGAATATAAAACAGTGAACATTATACCCCAGCCCAGAATATAAAACAGTGAACATTATCCCCAAGAACCGAATATAAAACAGTGAACATTATACCCCAGCCCAGAATATAAAACAGTGAACATTATCCCCAAGAACCGAATATAAAACAGTGAACATTATACCCAAGACCCGAATATAAAACAGTGAATTTTATCCCCCAGACCCGAATATAAAACAGTGATTATCCTACCAGGCCCGAATACAAAACAGTGAACATTATTCCCCAGACCCGAATATAAAACAGTGAACATTATCCCCCCTGACCCGAATATAAAACGTTGAACATTATCCACGCAGACCCGAATATAAAACTGTGAACATTATCCCCCAAACACGAATATAAAATAGTGAACATTATCCCCTCAGACCCGAACAGAAAACAGTGACCATTATACCCCAGACCCGAATATAAAACAGTGAACATTATACCCCAGAACCGAATATACAACAGTGAACATTATCCCCCAGATTCGAATATAAAACAGTGAACATTATCCGCAAGACCCGAATATAAAACAGTGAACATTATCCCCCAGAACCGAATATACAACAGTGAACATTATCCCCCAGATCCGAATATAAAACAGTGAACATTACCCCCCAGACCCGAATATAAAACATGAACATTATCCCCCCAGACCCGAATATAAAACATTGAACATTATCCACCTAGACCCGAATATAAAACTGTGAATATTATCCCCCAAACCCGAATATAAAACAGTGAACATTATCCCCCAGACCCGAATATAAAACAGTGAACATTATCCCCCAGCCCAGAATATAAAACAGTGAACATTATCCCCAAGACCCGAATATAAAACAGTGAACATTATACCCAAGACCCGAATATAAAACAGTGAATTTTATCCCCCAGACCCGAATATAAAACAGTGATTATCCTACCAGGCCCGAATACAAAACAGTGAACATTATTCCCCAGACCCGAATATAAAACAGTGAACGTTATACCCCAGACGCGAATATAAAACAGTGAACATTATCCCCCAGACCCGAATATAAAACAGTGAACATTATCCCCCAGACCCGAATATGAAACAGTGAACATTACCCCCAGACCTGAATATAAATTACGGAACATTATCTCCCAGACCCGAATATAAAACAGTGATCATTATCCCCAAGACCCGAATATAAAACAGTGAACATTATCCCCCAGACCCGAATATAAAATAAGGAACGTTATCCACCAGACCCGAATATAAATCAGTGGACATTATCCCCCCAGACCCGAGTAGAAAACAGTGAACATTATCCCCAAGACCCGAATATAAAACAGTGAACATTATCCCCCAGACCCGAATATAAAACAGTGAACATTATCCCCCCTGACCCGAATATAAAACGTCGAACATTATCCACGCAGACCCGAATATAAAACTGTGAACATTATCCCCCAAACACGAATATACAATAGTGAACATTATCCCCTCAGACCCGAACAGAAAACAGTGAACATTATACCCCAGACCCGAATATAAAACAGTGAACATTATACCCCAGAACCGAATATACAACAGTGAACATTATCCCCCAGACCCGAATATAAAACAGTGAACATTATCCCCCAGACCCGAATATAAAACAGTGAACATTACCCCCCAGACCCGAATATAAAACATGAACATTATCCCCCCAGACCCGAATATAAAACATTGAACATTATCCACCCAGACCCGAATATAAAACTGTGAACATTATCCCCCAAACCCGAATATAAAACAGTGAACATTATCTCCCAGACCCGAATATAAAACAGTGAACATTGTCCCAAACCCTAATATAAAACAGTAAACATTATCCGCCAGAAACGAATATAAAACAGTGAACATTATACCCAAGACCAGAATATACAACAGTGAACATTATCTCCCCCAGACCCGAATATAAAACAGTGAATATTATCCCCCAGCCCAGAATATAAAACAGTGAACATTATCCCCAAGACCCGAATATAAAACAGTGAACATTATCCCCCAGACCCAAATAGAAAACAGTGAACATTATACTCCAGACCCGAATATAAAACAGTGAACATTATACCCAAGACCAGAATATACAACAGTGAACATTATCTCCCCCAGACCCGAATATAAAACAGTGAATATTATCCCCCAGCCCAGAAAATAAAACAGTGAACATTATCCCCAAGACCCGAATATAAAACAGTGAACATTATCCACCAGACCCGAATATAAAAGAGTAAACTTTACCTCCCCCAGACCCGAAAATAAAACAGTGAATTTTATCCCCCAGACCAGAATATAAAACAGTGAACATTATCCCCCAGACCCGAATATACAGCATGAACATGATCCCCCCAGACCCGAATATAAAACGTTGAACATTATCCACCCAGACCCGAATATAAAACTGTGAACAGTATCCCCCAAACTCGAATATAAAACTGTGAACATTATACCCCAGATCCTAGTATAGAACAGTGAATATTATCCCACCAGACCCGAACAGAAAACAGTGAACATTATACCCCAGACCCGAATATAAAACAGTGAACATTATACCCCAGCCCAGAATATAAAACAGTGAACATTATCCCCAAGAACCGAATATAAAACAGTGAACATTATACCCAAGACCCGAATATAAAACAGTGAACATTATCCCCAAGAACCGAATATAAAACAGTGAACATTATACCCAAGACCCGAATATAAAACAGTGAATTTTATCCCCCAGACCCGAATATAAAACAGTGATTATCCTACCAGGCCCGAATACAAAACAGTGAACATTATTCCCCAGACCCGAATATAAAACAGTGAACATTATCCCCCCTGACCCGAATATAAAACGTTGAACATTATCCACGCAGACCCGAATATAAAACTGTGAACATTATCCCCCAAATACGAATAGAAAACAATGAACATTATCCCCTCAGACCCGAACAGAAAACAGTGACCATTATACCCCAGACCCGAATATAAAACAGTGAACATTATACCCCAGAACCGAATATACAACAGTGAACATTATCCCCCAGATTCGAATATAAAACAGTGAACATTATCCGCAAGACCCGAATATAAAACAGTGAACATTATCCCCCAGAACCGAATATACAACAGTGAACATTATCCCCCAGATCCGAATATAAAACAGTGAACATTACCCCCCAGACCCGAATATAAAACATGAACATTATCCCCCCAGACCCGAATATAAAACATTGAACATTATCCACCTAGACCCGAATATAAAACTGTGAATATTATCCCCCAAACCCGAATATAAAACAGTGAACATTATCCCCCAGACCCGAATATAAAACAGTGAACATTATCCCCCAGCCCAGAATATAAAACAGTGAACATTATCCCCAAGACCCGAATATAAAACAGTGAACATTATACCCAAGACCCGAATATAAAACAGTGAATTTTATCCCCCAGACCCGAATATAAAACAGTGATTATCCTACCAGGCCCGAATACAAAACAGTGAACATTATTCCCCAGACCCGAATATAAAACAGTGAACGTTATACCCCAGACGCGAATATAAAACAGTGAACATTATCCCCCAGACCCGAATATAAAACAGTGAACATTATCCCCCAGACCCGAATATGAAACAGTGAACATTACCCCCAGACCTGAATATAAATTACGGAACATTATCTCCCAGACCCGAATATAAAACAGTGATCATTATCCCCAAGACCCGAATATAAAACAGTGAACATTATCCCCCAGACCCGAATATAAAATAAGGAACGTTATCCACCAGACCCGAATATAAATCAGTGGACATTATCCCCCCAGACCCGAGTAGAAAACAGTGAACATTATCCCCAAGACCCGAATATAAAACAGTGAACATTATCCCCCAGACCCGAATATAAAACAGTGAACATTATCCCCCCTGACCCGAATATAAAACGTCGAACATTATCCACGCAGACCCGAATATAAAACTGTGAACATTATCCCCCAAACACGAATATACAATAGTGAACATTATCCCCTCAGACCCGAACAGAAAACAGTGAACATTATACCCCAGACCCGAATATAAAACAGTGAACATTATACCCCAGAACCGAATATACAACAGTGAACATTATCCCCCAGATCCGAATATAAAACAGTGAACATTATCCGCAAGACCCGAATATAAAACAGTGAACATTATCCCCCAGACCCGAATATAAAACAGTGAACATTACCCCCCAGACCCGAATATAAAACATGAACATTATCCCCCCAGACCCGAATATAAAACATTGAACATTATCCACCCAGACCCGAATATAAAACTGTGAACATTATCCCCCAAACCCGAATATAAAACAGTGAACATTATCTCCCAGACCCGAATATAAAACAGTGAACATTGTCCCAAACCCTAATATAAAACAGTAAACATTATCCGCCAGAAACGAATATAAAACAGTGAACATTATACCCAAGACCAGAATATACAACAGTGAACATTATCTCCCCCAGACCCGAATATAAAACAGTGAATATTATCCCCCAGCCCAGAAAATAAAACAGTGAACATTATCCCCAAGACCCGAATATAAAACAGTGAACATTATCCCCCAGACCCAAATAGAAAACAGTGAACATTATACTCCAGACCCGAATATAAAACAGTGAACATTATACCCAAGACCAGAATATACAACAGTGAACATTATCTCCCCCAGACCCGAATATAAAACAGTGAATATTATCCCCCAGCCCAGAAAATAAAACAGTGAACATTATCCCCAAGACCCGAATATAAAACAGTGAACATTATCCACCAGACCCGAATATAAAAGAGTAAACTTTACCTCCCCCAGACCCGAAAATAAAACAGTGAATTTTATCCCCCAGACCAGAATATAAAACAGTGAACATTATCCCCCAGACCCGAATATACAGCATGAACATGATCCCCCCAGACCCGAATATAAAACGTTGAACATTATCCACCCAGACCCGAATATAAAACTGTGAACAGTATCCCCCAAACTCGAATATAAAACTGTGAACATTATACCCCAGATCCTAGTATAGAACAGTGAATATTATCCCACCAGACCCGAACAGAAAACAGTGAACATTATACCCCAGACCCGAATATAAAACAGTGAACATTATACCCCAGCCCAGAATATAAAACAGTGAACATTATCCCCAAGAACCGAATATAAAACAGTGAACATTATACCCAAGACCCGAATATAAAACAGTGAATTTTATCCCCCAGACCCGAATATAAAACAGTGATTATCCTACCAGGCCCGAATACAAAACAGTGAACATTATTCCCCAGACCCGAATATAAAACAGTGAACATTATCCCCCAGACCCGAATATAAAATAAGGAACGTTATCCACCAGACCCGAATATAAATCAGTGGACATTATCCCCCCAGACCCGAGTAGAAAACAGTGAACATTATCCCCAAAACCCGAATATAAAACAGTGAACATTATCCCCCAGACCCGAATATAAAACAGTGAACATTATCCCCCCTGACCCGAACATAAAACGTTGAACATTATCCACGCAGACCCGAATATAAAACTGTGAACATTATCCCCCAAACACGAATATAAAATAGTGAACATTATCCCCTCAGACCCGAACAGAAAACAGTGAACATTATCCCCCAGACCCGAATAGAAAACAGTGAACATTATCCCCCCAGACCCAAATATAAAACAGTGAACATTATACCCCAGAACCGAATATACAACAGTGAACATTATCCCCCAGATTCGAATATAAAACAGTGAACATTATCCGCAAGACCCGAATATAAAACAGTGAACATTATCCCCCAGAACCGAATATACAACAGTGAACATTATCCCCCAGATCCGAATATAAAACAGTGAACATTACCCCCCAGACCCGAATATAAAACATGAACATTATCCCCCCAGACCCGAATATAAAACATTGAACATTATCCACCTAGACCCGAATATAAAACTGTGAATATTATCCCCCAAACCCGAATATAAAACAGTGAACATTATCCCCCAGACCCGAATATAAAACAGTGAACATTATCCCCCAGCCCAGAATATAAAACAGTGAACATTATCCCCAAGACCCGAATATAAAACAGTGAACATTATACCCAAGACCCGAATATAAAACAGTGAATTTTATCCCCCAGACCCGAATATAAAACAGTGATTATCCTACCAGGCCCGAATACAAAACAGTGAACATTATTCCCCAGACCCGAATATAAAACAGTGAACGTTATACCCCAGACGCGAATATAAAACAGTGAACATTATCCCCCAGACCCGAATATAAAACAGTGAACATTATCCCCCAGACCCGAATATGAAACAGTGAACATTACCCCCAGACCTGAATATAAATTACGGAACATTATCTCCCAGACCCGAATATAAAACAGTGATCATTATCCCCAAGACCCGAATATAAAACAGTGAACATTATCCCCCAGACCCGAATATAAAATAAGGAACGTTATCCACCAGACCCGAATATAAATCAGTGGACATTATCCCCCCAGACCCGAGTAGAAAACAGTGAACATTATCCCCAAGACCCGAATATAAAACAGTGAACATTATCCCCCAGACCCGAATATAAAACAGTGAACATTATCCCCCCTGACCCGAATATAAAACGTCGAACATTATCCACGCAGACCCGAATATAAAACTGTGAACATTATCCCCCAAACACGAATATACAATAGTGAACATTATCCCCTCAGACCCGAACAGAAAACAGTGAACATTATACCCCAGACCCGAATATAAAACAGTGAACATTATACCCCAGAACCGAATATACAACAGTGAACATTATCCCCCAGATCCGAATATAAAACAGTGAACATTATCCGCAAGACCCGAATATAAAACAGTGAACATTATCCCCCAGACCCGAATATAAAACAGTGAACATTACCCCCCAGACCCGAATATAAAACATGAACATTATCCCCCCAGACCCGAATATAAAACATTGAACATTATCCACCCAGACCCGAATATAAAACTGTGAACATTATCCCCCAAACCCGAATATAAAACAGTGAACATTATCTCCCAGACCCGAATATAAAACAGTGAACATTGTCCCAAACCCTAATATAAAACAGTAAACATTATCCGCCAGAAACGAATATAAAACAGTGAACATTATACCCAAGACCAGAATATACAACAGTGAACATTATCTCCCCCAGACCCGAATATAAAACAGTGAATATTATCCCCCAGCCCAGAAAATAAAACAGTGAACATTATCCCCAAGACCCGAATATAAAACAGTGAACATTATCCCCCAGACCCAAATAGAAAACAGTGAACATTATACTCCAGACCCGAATATAAAACAGTGAACATTATACCCAAGACCAGAATATACAACAGTGAACATTATCTCCCCCAGACCCGAATATAAAACAGTGAATATTATCCCCCAGCCCAGAAAATAAAACAGTGAACATTATCCCCAAGACCCGAATATAAAACAGTGAACATTATCCACCAGACCCGAATATAAAAGAGTAAACTTTACCTCCCCCAGACCCGAAAATAAAACAGTGAATTTTATCCCCCAGACCAGAATATAAAACAGTGAACATTATCCCCCAGACCCGAATATACAGCATGAACATGATCCCCCCAGACCCGAATATAAAACGTTGAACATTATCCACCCAGACCCGAATATAAAACTGTGAACAGTATCCCCCAAACTCGAATATAAAACTGTGAACATTATACCCCAGATCCTAGTATAGAACAGTGAATATTATCCCACCAGACCCGAACAGAAAACAGTGAACATTATACCCCAGACCCGAATATAAAACAGTGAACATTATACCCCAGCCCAGAATATAAAACAGTGAACATTATCCCCAAGAACCGAATATAAAACAGTGAACATTATACCCAAGACCCGAATATAAAACAGTGAACATTATCCCCAAGAACCGAATATAAAACAGTGAACATTATACCCAAGACCCGAATATAAAACAGTGAATTTTATCCCCCAGACCCGAATATAAAACAGTGATTATCCTACCAGGCCCGAATACAAAACAGTGAACATTATTCCCCAGACCCGAATATAAAACAGTGAACATTATCCCCCCTGACCCGAATATAAAACGTTGAACATTATCCACGCAGACCCGAATATAAAACTGTGAACATTATCCCCCAAATACGAATAGAAAACA
>JANJGN010004318.1:0-34441 GCA_026770705.1 Isurus oxyrinchus | reverse complement strand
GTTGGGCCTGGGCACAGATGACCATTAGGGATTAGGCTTGGCCTGGATACAGGAGGGGTTTAGGGGTTAGGGTTGGCCTGGGTGCAGGAGAGGGTTAGGGTTTGGGGGTTAGGGTGAGGGTAAGCCTGGGTACAGGAGACCTTTAATGTTCAGGGGTTTAGGGTAGCCCTGGGTACAGGAGAGCGTTAAGTTTCGGTGTTTAGGGGTTAAGGTTGGCCTGGGTACAAGAGAGGGTTATGGTTCAGGGGTTAGGGTTGACATGGATGCAGGTGAGTGTTAGGGTTCAGGGGTTAGGGTTGGCCTGTGTACAGGAGAGTGTTAGAGGTAGGAGGTTAGGGGTAAGTGTTGGCCTGGGCATAGATGACCGTTAGGGATTAGGGTTGGCCTGGGTACAGGAGGGGTTTAGGGGTTAGGGTTGGCTTGGGTACAGGAGAGCGTTAGGGGTTAGGGATTAGGGTTGGCTTGGGTACAGGAGAGCGTTAGGGGTAGGGGGTTAGGGGTTAGGGTTGGTCTGGGTACAGGAAGAGCGTTAGGGGTTAGGGGTTAGGGTTGGGCTGGGCACAGATGACCATTAGGGATTAGGCTTGGCCTGGGTACAGGAGGGGTTTAGGGGTTAGGGTTGGCCTGGGTGCAGGAGAGGGTTAGGATTCGGGGGTTAGGGTTAAGGTAGGACTGGTAGAGGAGAGGGTTAGGGTTCGGGGGTTAGGGTTAGGGTAGGACTGGTGCAGGAGAGGGTTAAGGTTTGGGCGTTAGGGTAGGACGGCATGCAGGAGAGCGTTAGAGGTAGGAGGTTAGGGGCTAGTGTTGGCCTGGGCACAGGAGAGCGTTAGGGGTAGGAGGTTTGGGGCTAATGTTGGCCTGGGCACAGGAGAGCGTTAGGGGTAAGGGATTAGGGTTGGCCTGGGCACAGGAGAGCGTTAGGGGTTAGGGATTAGGGTTGGCTTGGGTACAGGAGAGCGTTAGGGGGTAGCGAGTTAGGGGTTAGGGTTGGCCTGGATACAGGAGAGCGTTAGGGATTAGGGTTGGCCTGGGTACAGGAGGGGTTTTAGGGGTTAGGGTTGGCCTGGGTACAGGAGGGGTTTAGGGGTTAGGGTTGGCCTGGGTACAGAAGAACGTTAGGGGTAGGGGCTTAGGGGTTAGGGTTGGCCTGGGCACAGGAGAGTGTTAGGGGCTAGGGGTTAGGGTTGGCCTGTGTACAGGAGGGGTTTAGGGGTTAGGGTTGGCCTGGGTACAGGAGAGGGTTAGGATTCGGGGGTTAGGGTTAAGGTAGGACTGGTAGAGGAGAGGGTTAGGGGTTTGGGGGTTAGGGTTAGGGTAGGCCTGGATACAGGAGCCGGTTAGGGTTCGGGGTATAGGTTTGGCCTGGGTACAAGAGAGGGTTATGGTTGACATGGATGCAGGTGAGGGTTAGGGTTCAGGGGTTAGGGTTGGCCTGTCTACAGGAGAGCGTTAGAGGTAGGAGGTTAGGAGCTAGTGTTGACCTGGGCATAGGAGAGCATTAGTGGTTAGGGATTAGGGTTGGCTTGTGTACAGGAGAGGATTAGGATTCGGGCGTTAGGGTTAGTCTAGGCCTGGTACAGGATAGGGTTAGGGTTCGGGGGTTAGGGTTAGGGTAGGCCTGGGTGCAGGAGAGGGTTAGGGATTAGGGTTGGCCTGGGCACAGGAGAGTGTTAGGGGCTAGGGGTTAGGGTTGGCCTGGGTACAGAAGAACGTTAGGGGTAGGGGCTTAGGGGTTAGGGTTGGCCTGGGCACAGGAGAGTGTTAGGGGCTAGGGGTTAGGGTTGGCCTGGGTACAGGAGAGGGTTAGGGTTCGGGGGTTAGGGCTTAGGGTTGACATGGTTGCAGGAGAGCGATGGCAGTAGGGGGTTAGGGGTTCGTGTTGGCCTGGGCACAGGAGACCGTTAGGGATTAGGTTTGGCCTGGGTACAGGAGGGGTTTAGGGGTTAGGGTTGGCCTGGGTACAGGAGTGCATTAGGGTTTGGGGGTTAGGGTGAGGGTAGCCTTGGGTACAGGAGAGTGTTAAATTTCGGGGTTTAGGGGTTAGGGTTGGTCTGGGTACAGGAGAGGGTTAGGGTTTGGGGGTTAGGGTTAGGGTAGGCCTGGGTGCAGGAGAGGGTTAGAGTTTGCCTGTGTACAGGAGAGCGTTAGAGGTAGGAGGTTAGGGGCTAGTGTTGGCCTGGGCACAGGAGAGTGTTAGGGGTTAGGGATTAGGGTTGGCTTGTGTACAGGAGAGCGTTAGGGGTAGGGGGTTAGGGGTTAGGGTTGGGCTGGGCACAGGAGAGTGTTAGGGGTTAGGGGTTAGGGTTGGCCTGGGTACAGGAGAGGGTTAGGGTTCGGGGGTTAGGGTTGACATGTTTGGAGGAGAGCGTTGGCGGTAATGGGTTAGGGGTTAGTGTTGGCCTGGGCACAGATGACTGTTAGGGATTAGGCTTGGCCTGGGTACAGGAGGGGTTTAGGGGTTAAGGTTGGCCAGGGTACAGGAGAGGGTTAGGGTTTGGGGGTTAGGGTTAGGGTAGGCCTGGGTGCAGGAGAGGGTTAGGGTTTGGGGGTTAAGGTTTGCCTGTGTACAGGAGAGCGTTAAAGGTAGGAGGTTAGGGGCTAGTGTTGGCCTGGGCACAGGAGAGCGATAGGGGTTAGGGATTAGGGTTGGCTTGGGTACAGGAGAGCGTTAGGGATTAGGGTTGACCTGGGTACAGGAGGGGTTTAGGGGTTAGGGTTGGCCTGGGTACAGGAGAGCGTTAGGGGTTAGGGATTAGGGCTGGCCTGGGTACAGGAGAGCATTAGGGGTTAGGGATTAGGGTTGGCCTGGGTACAGGAGATCGTTAGGGGTAGGGGGTTAGGGGTTAGGGTTGGGCTGGGCACAGGAGAGTGTTAGGGGTTAGGGGTTAGTGTTGGCCTGGGCACAGATGACCATTAGGGATTAGCCTTGGCCTGGGTACAGGAGGGGTTTAGGGGTTAGGGTTGGCCTGGGTGCAGGAGAGGGTTAAGGTTTGGGGGTTAGGGTGAGGGTAGGCCTGGGTACAGGAGTGCTTTAAGGTTCGGGGTTAGGGGTTAGGGTAGCCCTGGGTACAGGAGAGCGTTAAGTTTCGGGGTTTAGGGGTTAGGGTTGGCCTGGGTACAAGAGAGGGTTATGGTTGACATGGATGCAGGTGAGGGTTAGGGTTCAGGGGTTAGGGTTGGCCTGTGTACAAGAGAGCGTTAGAGGTAGGAGGTTAGGGGCTAGTGTTGGCCTGGGCACAGGAGAGCATTAGGAGTTAGGGATTAGGGTTGGCTTGGGTACAGGAGAGCGTTAGGTGTAGGGAGTTAGGGGTTAGTGTTGGCCTGGGCATAGATGACCGTTAGGGATTAGGGTTGGCCTGGGTACAGGAGGGGTTTAGGGGTTAGGGTTGGCCTGGGTACAGGAGAGCGTTAGGGGTTAGGGATTAGGGTTGGCTTGGGTACAGGAGAGCGTTAGGGGTAGGGGGTTAGGGGTTAGGGTTGGGCTGGGCACAGGAGAGTGATAGGGGTTAGGGGTAAGGGTTGGCCTGGGTACAGGAGAGGGTTAGGGTTAGGGGTTAGGGTTGACATATTTGCAGGAGAGCGTTGGCGGTAGGGGGTTAGGGGTTAGTGTTGGCCTGGGCACAGATGACCATTAGGGTTTAGGCTTGGCCTGGGTACAGGAGGGGTTTAGGGGTTAGGGTTGGCCTGGGTACAGGAGGGGTTTAGGGGTTAGGGTTGGCCTGGGTACAGAAGAACGTTAGGGGTAGGGGCTTAGGGGTTAGGGTTGGCCTGGGCACTGGAGAGTGTTAGGGGCTAGGGGTTAGGGTTGGCCTGTGTACAGGAGGGGTTTAGGGGTTAGGGTTGGCCTGGGTACAGGAGAGGGTTAGGATTCGGGGGTTAGGGTTAAGGTAGGACTGGTAGAGGAGAGGTTTAGGGTTTGGGGGTTAGGGTTAGGGTAGGCCTGGATACAGGAGCCGGTTAGGGTTCGGGGTATAGGTTTGGCCTGGGTACAAGAGAGGGTTATGAGTGACATGGATGCAGGTGAGGGTTAGGGTTCAGGGGTTAGGGTTGGCCTGTCTACAGGGGAGCGTTAGAGGTAGGAGGTTAGGAGCTAGTGTTGACCTGGGCATAGGAGAGCGTTAGTGGTTAGTGATTAGGGTTGGCTTGTGTACAGGAGAGGATTAGGATTCGGGCGTTAGGGTTAGTCTAGGCCTGGTACAGGATAGGGTTAGGGTTCGGGGGTTAGGGTTAGGGTAGGCCTGGGTGCAGGAGAGGGTTAGGGATTAGGGTTGGCCTGGGCACAGGAGAGTGTTAGGGGCTAGGGGTTAGGGTTGGCCTGGGTACAGAAGAACGTTAGGGGTAGGGGCTTAGGGGTTAGGGTTGGCCTGGGCACAGGAGAGTGTTAGGGGCTAGGGGTTAGGGTTGGCCTGGGTACAGGAGAGGGTTAGGGTTCGGGGGTTAGGGCTTAGGGTTGACATGGTTGCAGGAGAGCGATGGCAGTAGGGGGTTAGGGGTTCGTGTTGGCCTGGGCACAGGAGACCGTTAGGGATTAGGTTTGGCCTGGGTACAGGAGGGGTTTAGGGGTTAGGGTTGGCCTGGGTACAGGAGTGCATTAGGGTTTGGGGGTTAGGGTGAGGGTAGCCTTGGGTACAGGAGAGTGTTAAATTTCGGGGTTTAGGGGTTAGGGTTGGTCTGGGTACAGGAGAGGGTTAGGGTTTGGGGGTTAGGGTTAGGGTAGGCCTGGGTGCAGGAGAGGGTTAGAGTTTGCCTGTGTACAGGAGAGCGTTAGAGGTAGGAGGTTAGGGGCTAGTGTTGGCCTGGGCACAGGAGAGCGTTAGGGGTTAGGGATTAGGGTTGGCTTGTGTACAGGAGAGCGTTAGGGGTAGGGGGTTAGGGGTTAGGGTTGGCCTGGGCACAGGAGAGTGTTAGGGGTTAGGGTTGGCCGGGGCACAGGAGAGCATTAGGGTTAGGGTTGGCCTGGGTACAGGAGAGGGTTAGGGTTCGGGGGTTAGGGCTTAGGGTTGACATGGTTGCAGGAGAGCGATGGCGGTAGGGGGTTAGGGGTTAGTGTTGGCCTGGGCACAGGAGACCGTTAGGGATTAGGGTTGGCCTGGGTACAGGAGGGGTTTAGGGGTTAGGGTTGGCCTGGGTACAGGAGTGCATTAGGGTTTGGGGGTTAGGGTGAGGGTAGGTCTGGGTACAGGAGAGCGTTAAATTTCAGGGTTTAGGGGTTAGGGTTGGCCTGGGTACAGGAGAGGGTTAGGATTCGGGCGTTAAGGTTAGTGTAGGCCTGGTACAGGAGAGGGTTAGGGTTCGGCGGTTAGGGTAGGCCTGGGTGCAGGAGAGCGTTAGGGTTTGGGCGTTAGGTTTGCCTGTGTACAGGAGAGCGTTAGAGGTTGGAGGTTAGGGGCTAGTGTTGGCCTGGGTACAGGAGAGGGTTAGGGTTCGGGGGTTAGGGTTGACATGGTTGCAGGAGAGCGTTGGCGGTAGGGGTTAGGGTTGGAGAGGGTTAGGGTAGGGGTTAGGGTTGGAGAGGGTTAGTGTAGGGGGTTAGGGGTTAGGGTTGACGTGGACACTGGAGATGGTTAGGGTTTGAGAGGGTTAGGGTAGGGGTTAGGATAGGGTTACAGAAGGGGTTTAGGGGTTAGGGTTGGAGAGGGTTAGGTTGGGTTAGGGTAGGGGGTTAGGGTTGACGTGGACACAGGAGACGGTTAGGGTAGGGGTTAGGGTTGGAGAGGGTTAGGGTAGGGGTTAGGATTGGAGAGGGTTAGGGTAGGGGATAGGGTTGGAGAGGGTTAGGGTAGGGTTACAGTAGGGGCTTAGGTGTTAGGGTTGACGTGGACACAGGAGATGGTTAGGGTTTGGGTGTTAGGGGTTAGGGTTGGCCTGGGTACAGGAAAGCGTTAAGGGTTAGGGTTGGAGAGGTTCAGGATAGGACGTGGACACAGGAGACGTTTAGGGTTAGGGTAGGGGTTAGGGTTGGAGAGGGTTAGGGTAGGGGGTTAGGGGTTAGGGTTGGAGAGGGTTAGGGTAGGGTTACAGTAGGGGGTTAGGGTTGTCGTGGACACGGGATGGTTAGGGTTTGCGTGTTAGGCGTTAGTGTAGGCCTGGGTACAGGAGAACATTAAGGTTCGGGGTTTAGGGGTTAGGGGAGGCCTGGGTACAGGAGAGGGTTAGGGTTCGGGGGTTAGGGTTGGCCTGGGTACTGGAAAGGGTTAGGGTTTGGGGGTTAGGGTGAGGGTAGCCCTGGGTACAGGAGAGCGTTAAGGTTCGGGGTTAGGGGTTAGGGTTGGCCTGGGTACAAGAGAGGTTAGGGTTCAGGGGTTAGGGTTGACATGGATGCAGGTGAGGGCTAGGGTTCAGGGGTTAGGGTAGCCCTGGGTACAGGAGAGCGTTAAGGTTCGGGGTTAGGGGTTAGGGTTGGCCTGAGTACAGGAGAGGGTTAGGGTTTGGGCGCATGGGTTGGCCTGGGTACAGGAAAGGGTTAGGGTTCGGGGGTTAGGGTTGGCCTGGGTACAGGAGAGGGTTAGGGTTCGGGGGTTAGGGTTGGCCTGGGTACAGGAGAGGGTTAGGGTTCGGGGGTTAAGGTGAGGGTAGGCCTGGGTACAGGAGACCGTTAAGGGTAGGGAGTTAGGGGTTAGGGTTGGCCTGGGTACAGGAGGGGTTGAGGAGATTAGGGTAGGCCTGGCAGAGGAGAGGGTTAGGATTCGGGGGTTAGGGTTAGGGTAGGCCTGGCAGAGGAGAGGGTTAGGGTTCAGGGGTTAGGGATGGCCGGGGCACAGGAGAGTGTTAGGGGTTAGGGGTTAGGGTTGGCCTGTGTACATGAGAGGGTTAGCGTACGAGGGTTAGGGGTTAGGGTTGACATGGTTGCAGGAGAGCGATGGCAGTAGGGGGTTAGGGGTTAGTGTTGGCCTGGGCACAGATGACCGTTAGGGATTAGGGTTGGCCTGGGCACAGGAGAGCATTAGGGGTAGGGGTTTGGGGTTAGGGATGGCCTGGGCACAGGAGAGTGTTAGGGGTTAGGGTTGGCCTGTGTACATGAGAGGGTTAGGGTACGGGGGATAGGGGTTAGGGTTGACATGGTTGCAGGAGAGCGATGGCAGTAGGGGGTTAGGCGTTAGTGTTGGCCTGGGCACAGATGACCGTTAGGGATTAGGGTTGGCCTGGGTACAGGAGGGGTTTAGGGGTTAAGGTTGGCCTAGGTACAGGAGAGCGTTAGGGGTTAGGGATCAGGGTTTGGTTGGGTACAGGAGAGCGTTAGGGGTAGGGGGTTAGGGGTTAGGGGTTAGGGTTGTCCTGTGTACAGGAGAGGGTTAGGGTTTGGGGGTTAGGGTTGGTCTGGGTACAGGAGAGGGTTAGGGTTTGGGGTTTAGGGTTGTCCTGTGTACAGGAGAAGGTTAGGGTTTGGGGGTTAGGGTTGGCCTGGGTACAGGAGAGGGTTAGGGTTCGGGGGTTAGGGTTGGCCTGGGTACAGCAGAGGGTTAGGGTTCGGGGGTTAGGATGAGGGTAGGCCTGGGTACAGGAGAGCATTAAGGTTCGGGGGTTAGGGGTTAGGGTAGCCCTGGGTACAGGAGAGCATTAAGTTGCGGGGTTTAGGGGTTAGGGTTGGCCTGGGTACAAGAGAGGGTTAGGGTTCAGGGGTTAGGGTTCGCCTGTGTACAGGAGAGCGATAGAGGTAGGAGGTTAGGGGCTAGTGTTGGCTTGGGCATAGGAGAGCGTTAGGGGTTAGAGATTATGGTTGGCTTGTGTACAGGAGAGCGTTAGGGGTAGGGAGTTAGGGATTAGGGTTGGGCTGGGCACAGGAGAGTGTTAGGGGTTAGGGGTGGCCTGGGTACAGGAGAGGGTTAGGGTTCGGGGGTTAGGGGTTAGGGTTGACATGGTTGCAGGAGAGCGTTGGCGGTAGGGGGTTAGGGGTTAGTGTTGGCCTGGGCACAGATGACCGTTAGGGATTAGGCTTGGCCTGGGTACAGGAGGGGTTTAGGAGTTAGGGTTGGCCTGGGTACAGGAGAGCGTTAAAGTTCAGGGTTAGGGGTTAGGGTTGGCCTGGGTACAGGAGAGGGTTAGGGTTTGGGGGTCAGAGTGAGGGTAGGCCTGGGTACAGGAGAGCATTAAGGTTCGTGGTTTAGGGGTTAGGGTTGGCTTGGGTACAAGAGAGGGTTAGGGTTCAGGGATTAGGGTTGACATGGATGCAGGTGAGGGTTAGGGTTCAGGGGTTAGGGTTGGCCTGTGTACAGGAGAGCGTTAGAGGTAGGAGGTTAGGGGCTAGTGTTGGTCTGGGCACAGGAGAGCATTAGGGATTAGGGATTGGGGTTGGCTTGGGTACAGGAGAGCGTAAGGTGTAGGGAGTTAGGGGTTAGTGTTGGCCTGGGTGCAGATGACCGTTAGGGATTAGTGTTGGCCTGGGTACAGGAGGGGTTTAGGGGTTAGGGTTGGCCTGGGTACAGGAGAGCATTAGGGATTAGGGATTAGGGTTGATTGGGTACAGGAGAGTGTTAGGGGTAGGGGGTTAGGGGTTAGGGTTGGGCTGGGCACAGGAGAGTGTTAGGGGTGAGGGGTAAGGGTTGGCCTCGGTACAGGAGAGGGTTAGGGTTCGGGGGTTAGGGGTTAGGGTTGACATGGTTGTAGGAGAGGGTTGGCGGTAGGGGGTTAGAGGTTAGTGTTGGCCTGGGCACAGATGACCGTTAGGGATTAGGGTTGGCCTGGGTACAGGAGGGGTTTAGGGGTTAGGGTTGGCCTGGGTACAGGAGGGGTTTAGGGGTTAGGTTTGGCCTGGGTACAGGAGAGCGTTAGGGGTTAGGGATTAGGGTTCGTTTGGGTACAGGAGAGCGTTAGGGGTAGGGGGTTAGGGGTTAGGGTTGGCCTGGGTACAGGAGATGGTTAGGGTTCGGGGGTTAGGGGCCATGGTTGACATGGTTGTAGGAGAGCGTTGGCAGTAGGGGGTTAGGGGTTTGTGTTGGCCTGGGCACAGGAGACCGTTAGGGATTAGGGTTGGCCTGCGTACAGGAGGGGTTTAGGGATTAGGGTTGGACTGGGTACAAGAGGGGTTTAGGGGTTAGGGTTGGCCTGGGTACAGGAGAGCGTTAGGGTTTGGGGGTTAGGGTGAGGGTAGGCCTGGGTACAGGAGAGCATTAAGGTTCGGGGGTTAGGGGTTAGGGGTGGCCTGGGTACAGGAGAGCATTGGGGGTAGGGGGTTAGGGATTAGGGTTGGCCTGGGTACAGGAGGGGGTTAGGGTTAGGGTTGGCCTGGGTACAGGAGAGGGTTAGGATTCGGGAGATAGGTTTAGTGTAGACCTGATACAGGAGAGGGTTAGGGTTCAGGGGTTAGGGTTTGCCTGGGTACAGGAGAGTGTTAGGGTTCAGGGGTTAGGGTTGACATGGATGCAGGTGAGGGTTAGGGTTCAGGGGTTACGGTTGGCCTGTGTACAGGAGAGCGTTTGGGGTAGGAGATTAGGGGCTAATGTTGGCCTGGGCACAGGACAGCGTTAGGGGTTAGGGATTAGGGTTGGCTTGGGTACAGTAGAGCGTTAGGGGTAGGGGTTAGGGGTTAGGGTTGGCCTGGGCACAGGAGAGTGTTAGGGGTTAGGGTTGTCCTGGGTACAGGAGGGGTTTAGGGGTTAGGGTTGGCCTGGGTACAGGAGTGCGTTAGGATTCGGGGGTTAGTGTAAGGGTAGGCCTGGTACAGGAGAATATTAATGTTCGGGGTTTAGGGGTTAGGGTAGGCCTGGGTACAGGAGAGGGTTAGGGTTTGGGGGTTAGGGTGAGGGTAGGCCTGGGTACAGGAGAGCATTAAGGTTCGGGTGTTAGGGGTTAGGGGTGGCCTGGGTACAGGAGAGCATTAAGTTTTGGGCTTTAGGGGTTATGGTTGGCCTGGGTACAGGAGAGGGTTAGGATTCGGGAGATAGGTTTAGTGTAGGCCTGATACAGGAGAGGGTTAGGGTTCGGGGGTTAGGGTTTGCCTAGGTACAGGAGAGTGTTAGGGTTTGGGGGTTAGGGTTAGGGTAGGCCTGGGTACAGGAGAGCGTTAAGTTTCGGGGTTTAGGGGTTAGGGTAGGCCTGGGTACAGGAGAGGGTTAAGGTTCGGGTGTTAGGGTTGGCCTGGGTACAAGAGAGGGTTAGGGTTCAGGGGTTAGGATTGACATGGATGCAGGTGAGCGTTAGGGTTCAGGGGTTAGGGTTGGCCTGTGTACAGGAGAGTGTTAGAGGTAGGAGGTTAGGGGCTAGGTTTGGCCTGTGAACAGTAAAGCGTTAGGGATTAGGGTTGGTTGGGTACAGGAGAGCGTTAGGGATTAGGGTTGGCCTGGGCACAGGAGAGGGTTAGGGGTTAGGGATTAGGGTTGGCCTGGGTACAGGAGTGGGTTAGTGTTCGGGGGTTAGGGGTTAGGGTTGACATGGTTGCAGGAGAGCGTTGGAGGTAGTGGGTTAGAGGTTAGTGTTGGCCTGCACACAGATGACCGTTAGGGATTAGGCTTGGCCTGGGTACAGGAGGGGTTTAGGGGTTAGGCTTGGCCTGGGTACAGGAGAGCATTAAGGTTCGGGGTTAGGGGTTAGGGTTGGCCTGGGTACAGGAGAGCATTAAGGTTTAGGGGTTAGGGTAGCCCTGGGTACAGGAGAGCATTAAGTTTTGGGGTTTAGGGGTTAGGGTTGGCCTGGGTACAAGAGAGGGTTAGGGTTCAGGGGTTAGGATTGACATGGATGCAGGTGAGGGTTTGGGTTGGCCTGTGTACAGGAGAGCGTTAGAGGTAGGATGTTAGGGGCTAGTGTTGGCCTGGGCACAGGAGAGCATTAGGGGTTGGGGATAAGAGTTGGCTTGGTTACAGGAGAGCGTTAAGGGTAGGGGTTAGGGTTGGAGAGGGTTAGGGTAGGGGTTAGGGTTGGAGAGGGTTAGTGTAGGGGGTTAGGGGTTAGGGTTGACGTGGACACTGGAGATGGTTAGGGTTTGAGAGGGTTAGGGTAGGGGTTAGGATAGGGTTACAGAAGGGGTTTAGGGGTTAGGGTTGGAGAGGGTTAGGTTGGGTTAGGGTAGGGGGTTAGGGTTGACGTGGACACAGGAGACGGTTAGGGTAGGGGTTAGGGTTGGAGAGGGTTAGGGTAGGGGTTAGGATTGGAGAGGGTTAGGGTAGGGGATAGGGTTGGAGAGGGTTAGGGTAGGGTTACAGTAGGGGCTTAGGTGTTAGGGTTGACGTGGACACAGGAGATGGTTAGGGTTTGGGTGTTAGGGGTTAGGGTTGGCCTGGGTACAGGAAAGCGTTAAGGGTTAGGGTTGGAGAGGTTCAGGATAGGACGTGGACACAGGAGACGTTTAGGGTTAGGGTAGGGGTTAGGGTTGGAGAGGGTTAGGGTAGGGGGTTAGGGGTTAGGGTTGGAGAGGGTTAGGGTAGGGTTACAGTAGGGGGTTAGGGGTTAGGGTTGTCGTGGACACGGGATGGTTAGGGTTTGCGTGTTAGGCGTTAGTGTAGGCCTGGGTACAGGAGAACATTAAGGTTCGGGGTTTAGGGGTTAGGGGAGGCCTGGGTACAGGAGAGGGTTAGGGTTCGGGGGTTAGGGTTGGCCTGGGTACTGGAAAGGGTTAGGGTTTGGGGGTTAGGGTGAGGGTAGCTCTGGGTACAGGAGAGCGTTAAGGTTCGGGGTTAGGGGTTAGGGTTGGCCTGGGTACAAGAGAGGTTAGGGTTCAGGGGTTAGGGTTGACATGGATGCAGGTGAGGGCTAGGGTACAGGGGTTAGGGTAGCCCTGGGTACAGGAGAGCGTTAAGGTTCGGGGTTAGGGGTTAGGGTTGGCCTGAGTACAGGAGAGGGTTAGGGTTTGGGCGTTTGGATTGGCCTGGGTACAGGAAAGGGTTAGGGTTCGGGGGTTAGGGTTGGCCTGGGTACAGGAGAGGGTTAGGGTTCGGGGGTTAGGGTTGGCCTGGGTACAGGAGAGGGTTAGGGTTCGGGGGTTAAGGTGAGGGTAGGCCTGGGTACAGGAGACCGTTAAGGGTAGGGAGTTAGGGGTTAGGGTTGGCCTGGGTACAGGAGGGGTTGAGGAGATTAGGGTAGGCCTGGCAGAGGAGAGGGTTAGGATTCGGGGGTTAGGGTTAGGGTAGGCCTGGCAGAGGAGAGGGTTAGGGTTCAGGGGTTAGGGATGGCCGGGGCACAGGAGAGTGTTAGGGGTTAGGGGTTAGGGTTGGCCTGTGTACATGAGAGGGTTAGCGTACGAGGGTTAGGGGTTAGGGTTGACATGGTTGCAGGAGAGCGATGGCAGTAGGGGGTTAGGGGTTAGTGTTGGCCTGGGCACAGATGACCGTTAGGGATTAGGGTTGGCCTGGGCACAGGAGAGCATTAGGGGTAGGGGTTAGGGGTTAGGGTTGGCCTGGGCACAGGAGAGTGTTAGGCGTTAGGGTTGGCCTGTGTACATGAGAGGGTTAGGGTACGGGGGATAGGGGTTAGGGTTGACATGGTTGCAGGAGAGCGATGGCAGTAGGGGGTTAGGCGTTAGTGTTGGCCTGGGCACAGATGACCGTTAGGGATTAGGGTTGGCCTGGGTACAGGAGGGGTTTAGGGGTTAAGGTTGGCCTGGGTACAGGAGAGCGTTAGGGGTTAGGGATCAGGGTTTGGTTGGGTACAGGAGAGCGTTGGGGGTAGGGGGTTAGGGGTTAGGGGTTAGGGTTGTCCTGTGTACAGGAGAGGGTTAGGGTTTGGGGGTTAGGGTTGGCCTGGGTACAGGAGAGGGTTAGGGTTTGGGGGTTACGGTTGTCCTGTGTACAGGAGAGGGTTAGGGTTTGGGGGTTAGGGTTGGCCTGGATACAGGAGAGGGTTAGGGTTCGGGGGTTAGGGTTGGCCTGGGTACAGCAGAGGGTTAGGGTTCGGGGGTTAGGATGAGGGTAGGCCTGGGTACAGGAGAGCATTAAGGTTCGGGGGTTAGGGGTTAGGGTAGCCCTGGGTACAGGAGAGCATTAAGTTGCGGGGTTTAGGGGTTAGGGTTGGCCTGGGTACAAGAGAGGGTTAGGGTTCAGGGGTTAGGGTTCGCCTGTGTACAGGAGAGCGTTAGAGGTAGGAGGTTAGGGGCTAGTGTTGGCTTGGGCATAGGAGAGCGTTAGGGGTTAGAGATTATGGTTGGCTTGTGTACAGGAGAGCGTTAGGGGTAGGGAGTTAGGGGTTAGGGTTGGGCTGGGCACAGGAGAGTGTTAGGGGTGAGGGGTAAGGGTTGGCCTGGGTACAGGAGAGGGTTAGGGTTCGGGGGTTAGGGGTTAGGGTTGACATGGTTGCAGGAGAGCGTTGGCGGTAGGGGGTTAGGGGTTAGTGTTGGCCTGGGCACAGATGACCGTTAGGGATTAGGCTTGGCCTGGGTACAGGAGGGGTTTAGGAGTTAGAGTTGGCCTGGGTACAGGAGAGCGTTAAGGTTCAGGGTTAGGGGTTAGGGTTGGCCTGGGCACAGGAGAGTGATAGGGTTTGGGGGTTAGGGGTTAGGGTTGGCCTGGGTACAGGAGAGCATTAAGGTTCTGGGGTTAGGGGTTAGGGGTGGCCTGGGTACAGGAGAGGGTTAGAGTTTGGGGGTTAGGGTGAGGGTAGGCCTGGGTACAGGAGAGCATTAAGGTTCGGGGGTTAGGGTTTAGGGGTGGCTTGGGTACAGGAGAGCATTAAGGTTCGGGGGTTAGGGTTTAGGGGTGGCTTGGGTACAGGAGAGCATTAAGTTTTGGGCTTTAGGGGTTATGGTTGGCCTGGGTACAGGAGAGGGTTAGGATTCGGGAGATAGGTTTAGTGTAGGCCTGATACAGGAGAGGGTTAGGGTTCAGGGGTTAGGGTTTGCCTGGGTACAGGAGAGTGTTAGGGTTCAGGGGTTAGGGTTGACATGGATGCAGGTGAGGGTTAGGGTTCAGGGGTTACGGTTGGCCTGTGTACAGGAGAGCGTTTGAGGTAGGAGATTAGGGGCTAATGTTGGCCTGGGCACAGGACAGCGTTAGGGGTTAGGGATTAGGGTTGGCTTGGGTACAGGAGAACGTTAGGTGTAGGGAGTTAGGGTTAGAGTTGGCCTGGGTACAGGACAGGGTTAGGGATTAGGGTTGGCTTGGGTACAGGAGGGTTTTAGGGGTTAGGGTTGGCCTGGGTACAGGAGGGGTTTAGGGGTTAGGGTTGGCCTGGGTACAGGAGGGGTTTAGGGGTTAGGGTTGGCCTGGGTACAGGAGAGCATTAGGGATTAGGGATTAGGGTTGATTGGGTACAGGAGAGTGTTAGGGGTAGGGGGTTAGGGGTTAGGGTTGGGCTGGGCACAGGAGAGTGTTAGGGGTGAGGGGTAAGGGTTGGCCTCGGTACAGGAGAGGGTTGGGATTCGGGGGTTAGGGGTTAGGGTTGACATGGTTGTAGGAGAGGGTTGGCGGTAGGGGGTTAGAGGTTAGTGTTGGCCTGGGCACAGATGACCGTTAGGGATTAGGGTTGGCCTGGGTACAGGAGGGGTTTAGGGGTTAGGTTTGGCCTGGGTACAGGAGAGCGTTAGGGGTTAGGGATTAGGGTTCGTTTGGGTACAGGAGAGCGTTAGGGGTAGGGGGTTAGGGGTTAGGGTTGGCCTGGGCACAGGAGAGCATTAGGGTTAGGGTTGGCCTGGGTACAGGAGAGCGTTAGGGTTTGGGGGTTAGGGTGAGGGTAGGCCTGGGTACAGGAGAGCATTAAGGTTCGGGGGTTAGGGGTTATGGTTGGCCTGGGTACAGGAGAGGGTTAGGATTCGGGAGATAGGTTTAGTGTAGGCCTGATACAGGAGAGGGTTAGGGTTCAGGGGTTAGGGTTTGCCTGGGTACAGGAGAGTGTTAGGGTTCAGGGGTTAGGGTTGACATGGATGCAGGTGAGGGTTAGGGTTCAGGGGTTACGGTTGGCCTGTGTACAGGAGAGCGTTTGAGGTAGGAGATTAGGGGCTAATGTTGGCCTGGGCACAGGACAGCGTTAGGGGTTAGGGATTAGGGTTGGCTTGGGTACAGGAGAACGTTAGGTGTAGGGAGTTAGGGTTAGAGTTGGCCTGGGTACAGGACAGGGTTAGGGATTAGGGTTGGCTTGGGTACAGGAGGGTTTTAGGGGTTAGGGTTGGCCTGGGTACAGTAGAGCGTTAGGGGTAGGGCGTTAGGGGTTAGGGTTGGCCTGGGCACAGGAGAGCGTTAGGGATTAGGGTTGTCCTGGGTACAGGAGGGGTTTAGGGGTTAGGGTTGGCCTGGGTACAGGAGTGCGTTAGGATTCGGGGGTTAGTGTAAGGGTAGGCCTGGTACAGGAGAATATTAATGTTCGGGGTTTAGGGGTTAGGGTAGGCCTGGGTACAGGAGAGGGTTAGGGTTTGGGGGTTAGGGTGAGGGTAGGCCTGGGTACAGGAGAGCATTAAGGTTCGGGGGTTAGGGGTTAGGGGTGGCCTGGGTACAGGAGAGCATTAAGTTTCGGGCTTTAGGGGTTATGGTTGGCCTGGGTACAGGAGAGGGTTAGGATTCGGGAGATAGGTTTAGTGTAGGCCTGATACAGGAGAGGGTTAGGGTTCGGGGGTTAGGGTTTGCCTAGGTACAGGAGAGTGTTAGGGTTTGGGGTTTAGGGGTTAGGGTAGGCCTGGGTACAGGAGAGGGTTAAGGTTCGGGTGTTAGAGTTGGCCTGGGTACAAGAGAGGGTTAGGGTTCAGGGGTTAGGATTGACATGGATGCAGGTGAGGGTTAGGGTTCAGGGGTTAGGGTTGGCCTGTGTACAGGAGAGTGTTAGAGGTAGGAGGTTAGGGGCTAGGTTTGGCCTGTGAACAGTAAAGCGTTAGGGATTAGGGTTGGTTGGGTACAGGAGAGCGTTAGGGATTAGGGTTGGCCTGGGCACAGGAGAGGGTTAGGGGTTAGGGATTAGGGTTGGCCTGGGTACAGGAGTGGGTTAGTGTTCGGGGGTTAGGGGTTAGGGTTGACATGGTTGCAGGAGAGCGTTGGCGGTAGTGGGTTAGAGGTTAGTGTTGGCCTGCACACAGATGACCGTTAGGGATTAGGGTTGGCCTGGGTACAGGAGGGGTTTAGGGGTTAGGCTTGGCCTGGGTACAGGAGAGCATTAAGGTTCGGGGTTAGGGGTTAGGGTTGGCCTGGGTACAGGAGAGCGTTAGGGTTAGGGTTGGCCTGGGTACAGGAGAGGGTTAGGATTCGGGAGATAGGTTTAGTGTAGGCCTGATACAGGAGAGGGTTAGGGTTCAGGGGTTAGGTTTTGCCTGGGTACTGGAGAGCGTTAGGGTTCAGGGGTTAGGGTTGTCATGGATGCAGGTGAGGATTAGGGTTCAGGGGTTACGGTTGGCCTGTGTACAGGAGAGCGTTTGAGGTAGGAGGTTAGGGGCTAATGTTGGCCTGGGCACAGGACAGCGTTAGAGGTTAGGAATTAGGGTTGTCCTGGGTACAGGATGGGTTTAGGGGTTAGGGTTGGCCTGGGTACAGGAGTGCGTTAGGATTCGGGGGTTAGTGTAAGGGTAGGCCTGGTACAGGAGAATATTAATGTTTGGGGTTTAGGGGTTAGGGTAGGCCTGGGTACAGGAGAGGGTTAGGGTTTGGGGGTTAGGGTGAGGCTAGGCCTGGGTACAGGAGAGCGTTAAGTTTCGGGGTTTAGGGTTAGGCTTGGCCTGGGTACAGGAGGGGTTTAGGGGTTAGGGTTGGCCTGGGTACAGGAGAGCGTTAGGGGTTAGGGATTAGGGTTGGCCTGGGTACAGGAGAGCGTTAGGGGTTAGGGATTAGGGTTGGCCTGGGTACAGGAGAGCATTAGGGGTAGGGGGTTGGGGTTAGGGTTGGCCTGGGCACAGGAGAGCATTAGGGTTAGGGTTGGCCTGGGTACAGGAGAGGGTTAGGGTTCGGGGGTTAGGGGCCAGGGTTGACATGGTTGTAGGACAGCATTGTTGGTAGGGGGTTAGGGGTTCGTGTTGGCCTGGGCACAGGAGACCGTTAGGGATTAGGGTTGGCCTGGGGACAGGAGGGTTTTAGGGGTTAGGGTTGGACTGGGTACAGGAGAGCGTTAAGATTCGGGGTTTAGGGGTTAGTGTTGGCCTGGGTACAGGAGAGGGTTAGGGTTTGGGTGTTAGGGTGAGGGTAGGCCTGGGTACAGGAGAGCATTATGGTTCGGGGATTAGGCGTTAGGGTAGCCCTGGGTACAGGAGAGCATTAAGTTTTGGGGTTTAGGGGTTAGGGTTGGCCTGGGTACAGGAGAGGGTTAGGGTTTGGGGGTTAGGGTGAGGCTAGGCCTGGGTACAGGAGAGCGTTAAGTTTCGGGGTTTAGGGTTAGGGTTGGCCTGGGTACAGGAGGGGTTTAGGGGTTAGGGTTGGCCTGGGTACAGGAGTGCGTTAGGGGTTAGGGATTAGGGTTCGTTTGGGTACAGGAGAGCATTAGGGGTAGGGGGTTGGGGTTAGGGTTGGCCTGGGCACAGGAGAGCATTAGGGTTAGGGTTGGCCTGGGTACAGGAGAGGGTTAGGGTTCGGGGGTTAGGGGCCAGGGCTGACATGGTTGTAGGAGAGCGTTGGCAGTAGGGGGTTAGGGGTTCGTGTTGGCCTGGGCACAGGAGACCGTTAGGGATTAGGGTTGGCCTGGGTACAGGAGGGGTTTAGGGATTAGGGTTGGCCTGGGGACAGGAGGGTTTTAGGGGTTAGGGTTGGACTAGGTACAGGAGAGCGTTAAGATTCGGGGTTTAGGGGTTAGGGTTGGCCTGGGTGCAGGAGAGGGTTAGGGTTTGGGGGTTAGGGTGAGGGTAGGCCTGGGTACAGGAGAGCATTAAGGTTCGGGGGTTAGGGGTTAGGGTTGGCCTGGGTGCAGGAGAGGGTTAGGGTTTGGGGGTTAGGGTTTAGGGGTGGCTTGGGTACAGGAGAACGTTAGGTGTAGGGAGTTAGGGTTAGAGTTGGCCTGGGTACAGTAGAGCGTTAAGTTTCGGGGTTTAGGGGTTAGGGTAGGCCTGGGTACAGGAGAGGGTTAAGGTTCGGGTGTTAGGGTTGGCCTGGGTACAAGAGAGGGTTAGGGTTCAGGGGTTAGGATTGACATGGATGCAGGTGAGGGTTAGGATTCAGGGGTTAGGGTTGGCCTGTGTACAGGAGAGTGTTAGAGGTAGGAGGTTAGGGGCTAGGTTTGGCCTGTGAACAGTAAAGCGTTAGGGATTAGGGATTAGGGTTGGTTGGGTACAGGAGAGCGTTAGGGGTAGGGAATTAGGGTTTAGGGTTGGCCTGGGTACAGGAGAGCATTAGGGATTAGGGTTGGCCTGGGCACAGGAGTGGGTTAGTGTTCGGGGGTTAGGGGTTATGGTTGACATGGTTGCAGGAGAGCGTTGGCGGTAGATGGTTAGAGGTTAGTGTTGGCCTGGGCACAGATGACCGTTAGGGATTAGGGTTGTCCTGGGTACAGGAGGGGTTTAGGGGTTAGGGTTGGCCTGGGTACAGGAGGGGTTTAGGGGTTAGGGTTGGCCTGGGTACAGGAGAGCGTTAGGGTTAGGGTTGGCCTGGGTATAGGAGAGGGTTAGGATTCGGGAGATAGGTTTAGTGTAGGCCTGATACAGGAGAGGGTTAGGGTTCAAGGGTTAGGGTTTGCCTGGGTACAGGAGAGCGTTTGAGGTAGGAGATTAGGGGCTAATGTTGGCCAGGGCACAGGACAGCGTTAGGGGTTAGGGATTAGGGTTGGCTTGGGTACAGGAGAACGTTAGGTGTAGGGAGTTAGGGTTAGAGTTGGCCTGGGTACAGTAGAGCGTTAAGTTTCGGGGTTTAGGGGTTAGGGTAGGCCTGGGTACAGGAGAGGGTTAAGGTTCGGGTGTTAGGGTTGGCCTGGGTACAAGAGAGGGTTAGGGTTCAGGGGTTAGGATTGACATGGATGCAGGTGAGGGTTAGGATTCAGGGGTTAGGGTTGGCCTGTGTACAGGAGAGTGTTAGAGGTAGGAGGTTAGGGGCTAGGTTTGGCCTGTGAACAGTAAAGCGTTAGGGATTAGGGATTAGGGTTGGTTGGGTACAGGAGAGCGTTAGGGGTAGGGAATTAGGGTTTAGGGTTGGCCTGGGTACAGGAGAGCATTAGGGATTAGGGTTGGCCTGGGCACAGGAGTGGGTTAGTGTTCGGGGGTTAGGGGTTATGGTTGACATGGTTGCAGGAGAGCGTTGGCGGTAGATGGTTAGAGGTTAGTGTTGGCCTGGGCACAGATGACCGTTAGGGATTAGGGTTGTCCTGGGTACAGGAGGGGTTTAGGGGTTAGGGTTGGCCTGGGTACAGGAGGGGTTTAGGGGTTAGGGTTGGCCTGGGTACAGGAGAGCGTTAGGGTTAGGGTTGGCCTGGGTATAGGAGAGGGTTAGGATTCGGGGGTTAGGGTTAGGGTGGGCCTGCATACAGGAGTTGGTTAGGGTTCGGGGTATAGGTTTGGCCTGGGTACAAGAGAGGGTTACGGTTCTGGGGTTAGAGTTGACATGGATGCAGGTGAGGTTTAGGGTTCAGGGGTTAGGGTTGGCCTGTGTAAAGGAGAGCGTTAGAGGTAGGAGGTTAGGGGCTAGGTTTGGCCTGGGCACATGAGAGTGTTAGGGGTTAGGGATTAGGGTTGGCTTGGGTACAGGAGAGCGTTAGGGGTAGGGAGTTAGGGTTTAGGGTTGGCCTGGGTACAGGAGAGCGTTAGGGATTAGGGTTGGCCTGGGTATAGGAGGGTTTAGGAGTTAGGGTTGGCCTGGGTACAGGAGAGCGTTAGGGGTTAGAGTTGGCCTTGGTACAGGAGAGCGTTAAGGTTCGGGGTTTAGGGGTTAGGGTTGGCCTGGGTACAGGAGAGGGTTAGGGTTCAGGGGTTAGGTTTGGCCTGGGTACAGGAGAGCATTAGGGTTTGGGGGTTAGGGTGAGGGTAGGCCTGGGTACAGGAGAGCATTAAGGTTCGGGGGTTAGGGGTTAGGGTATCCCTGGGTACAGGAGAGCGTTAAGTTTCGGGGTTTTGGGGTTAGGGTTGGCCTGGGTACAAGAGAGGGTTAGGGTTCAGGGGTTAGGTTTGGCCTGGGTACAGGAGAGCATTAGGGTTTGGGGGTTAGGGTGAGGGTTGGCCTGGGTACAGGAGAGCGTTAAGTTTCGGGGTTTTGGGGGTTAGGGTTGGCCTGGGTACAGGAGAGGGTTAGGATTCGGGGGTTTGCGTTAGGGTAGGCCTGGTACAGGAGAGGGTTATGGTTCGGGGGGTTATGGTTAGGGTTGGCCTGGGTACAAGAGAGGGTTAGGGTTCAGGGGTTAGGATTGACATGGATGCAGGTGAGGGTTAGGGTTCAGGGGTTAGGGTTGGCCTGTGTACCGGAGAGCGTTAGAGGTAGGAGGTTAGGGGCTAATGTTGGTCTGGGCATAGGAGAGCGTTAGGGGTTAGGGATTAGGGTTGGCTTGGGCACAGGAGAGCGTTAGGTGTAGGGAGTTAGGGGTTAGGATTGGCCTGGGTACAGGACAGCGTTAGGGGTTAGGGATCAGGGTTGGCCTGGGTACTGGAGAGCGTTAGTGGTAGGGGGTTAGGGTTTGGGTGTTAGGGGTTAGGGTTGGCCTGGGTACTGGAGAGCGTTAGTGGTAGGGGGTTAGGGTTTGGGTGTTAGGGGTTAGGGTTGGTCTGGGTACTGGAGAGCGTTAGTGGTAGGGGGTTAGGGTTTGGGTGTTAGGGGTTAGGGTTGGTCTGGGTACAGGAGAGCGTTAGGGGTTAGGGTTGGAGAGGGTTAGGGTTGGGGAGGGTTAGAGTAGGGTTACAGTAGGGGGTTAGGGTTTAGGGTTGATGTGGACACAGGAGATGGTTAGGGTTTGGGTGTTAGGGGTTAGGGTTGGCCTGGGTATGGGAGAGCGTTAGGGTTAGGGACTCGGGTTGGCGTTGATGCAGGAGAGAGTATGTGCCACGGCTGAAGAGCCGGACTCTTCCTTTCTGCCGCTGCTGCTGGTTTGCGTCTCTCTATCTCTCTCGCCGAGGAGGCGAATGCAGGGACTTCGTGCGCCTGCTCCTCACCTCCTCTCTTAACCCTTGCCCCCCACCCCCCCCCCCACCTCCCCCCGCCCCCCACCCCTTGCTTCCCCACCACGCTCCGCTGAGCAGCAGCGGGAGGTCCACCCTCCGTGTCCGAAAAGGGCCGCGGTGAGAGAGAGAGCGAGAGAGGAGAGAGAGAGCTCCGGTAATGCGGACTAGCGGCGAGGGTGTGGTCGGGGAGGGGGCGCCAGCGAGGTCAAGGTTTGCGGGAGCCGCTCAGGGCAGCCAAGGAGCCTCCGTGGCCGGAGCCAGGCGTCGGAACCAGAGGCTCTCTATCCGGCCGGCTTGAAACGCTCCCCCCCCCCCCCCCACCCCGGCTTCCTTCGCTGCCTCCCGTGTGCTCCCCACCGTGTGCGCCCCTGCGCCACAAGGCGGGGAGAGGACGCCCCACGGTCGCTCCGCGGGGCCAAATTGCTGCGCACGGCAAGATCCCACCGCGAGGCTTAAAAGTGGTGGGGGGGGGTTGCTGGTGCTGGTGCTGAGGTGGGGGTGACATGTTAGCCTCGGATCACCGGGGAGCGTTTTTGGGGGCAGGGAGGCAGCAGGGGACCCACCCCTAGCCGACCACTTCCCCCCCAACGGCCGTCCCCTCCACGTCTCCTCCCTTCCCTCCGTCCCGTGCTCTTTCTCACCTGCACCCAACCCCCCCCCACACCCCACCCCAGCCTCCTGGGTTCCGTCGAACCGACCTGCTCCCTCCTCCTCCGGGGGATAGGGTCGTCCCTGCCCCTCTGAACCCACCCCGAGCAGCCCCACCTCGCTCCTCGCCTCGTCAGAAATGGCGTTCCCTCCGAAGTCCTGCGTTGGCAAGGCCTGAGGTGCCGGAGGTGGAAGGGCTCTGCCGGCCAGAAGGCTTTCGGACGGCTGCCGAGAGGGCGGGCGATGCCCAGCTTTGTTTCCCACCCCCCCCCACCCCCCCCCCCCCCCCCCGCCCCCCCGCCCCCCCCCCCCCCCCCACCAACCACCCCCGCTTCTCCCCTCCAACCCCAGGACCCGCACTGCGCATCGGCGCACCACCCCCCCCCCCGACCCCGAGACAGCACTTCTCCAAGAGCCAGAGGGTGATAACAGCACAGAAGCAGGCCCTTCGGCCCATCGCCTCCGTGTCAGCCATCGAGCACCACCCCCCCCGCCCCCCATCTAAACCTCCTGCCCCTTACCTTCTTAAATCTATGCGGGAGGCGCAGTGGGTTAGGCTATGGCCTCACGGCTTCTGGGACCTGCGGTGCTTGAGGTGCTTTCAAATGCCTTTCTCTGTGGCTGCACGACACCCACGCTTGGGATCTGGGATTCCTCACATTTCCAGTCCCAGTTCCGGTCAGGCAACATCACTCTGCAGTGTAGAGGGAGCTTTACTCTGTATCTAACCACGTGCTGTACCTGTCCTGGGAGTGTTTGATGGGGACAGTGTAGAGGGGAGCTTTACTCTGTATCTAACCCCGTGCTGTACCTGTCCTGGGAGTGTTTGATGGGGACAGTGTAGAGGGAGCTTTACTCTGTATCTAACCCCGTGCTGTACCTGTCCTGGGAGTGTTTGATGGGGACAGTGTAGAGGGAGCTTTACTCTGTATCTCACCCCTTGCTGTAACCTGCCCTGGGAGTGTTTGATGGTGATGGTGTAGAGGGAGCTTTACTCTGTATCTAACCCCGTGCTGTACCTGTCCTGGGAGTGTTTGATGGGGACAGGTGTAGAGGGAGATTTACTCTGTATCTAACCCCGTGCTGTACCTGTCCTGGGAGTGTTTGATGGGGACAGTGTAGAGGGAGCTTTACTCTGTATCTAACCCCGTGCTGTACCTGTCCTGGGAGTGTTTGATGGGGACAGTGTAGAGGGAGATTTACTCTGTATCTAACCCCGTGCTGTACCTGTCCTGGGAGTGTTTGATGGGGACAGTGTAGAGGGAGCTTTACTCTGTATCTAACCCCATGCTGTACCTGTCCTGGGAGTGTTTGATGGGGACAGTGTAGAGGGGAGATTTACTCTGTATCTAACCCCGGGATGTACCTGTCCTGGGAGTGTTTGATGGGGACAGTGTAGAGTGAGCTTTACTCTGTATCTAACCCCGTGCTGTACCTGTCCTGGGAGTGTTTGATGGGGACAGTGCAGAGGGAGCTTTACTCTGTATCTAACCCCATGCTGTACCTGTCCTGGGAGTGTTTGATGGGGACAGTGTAGAGGGAGATTTACTCTGTATCTAACCCCGTGCTGTACCTGTCCTGGGAGTGTTTGATGGGGACAGTGTAGAGGGAGCTTTACTCTGTATCTAACCCCATGCTGTACCTGTCCTGGGAGTGTTTGATGGGGACAGTGTAGAGGGAGATTTACTCTGTATCTAACCCCGGATGTACTGTCCTGGGAGTGTTTGATGGGGACAGTGTAGAGTGAGCTTTACTCTGTATCTAACCCCGTGCTGTATCTGTCCTGGGAGTGTTGATGGGGGACAGTGTAGAGGGAGCTTTACTCTGTCTCTAACCCCGTGCTGTACCTGTCCTGGGAGTGTTTGATGGGGGACGGTGTAGAGGGAGATTTACTCTGTATCTAACCCCGTGCTGTACCTGTCCTGGGAGTGTTTGATGTGGACGGTGTAGAGGGAATTTACTCTGTATCTAAGCCCGTGCTGTACCTGTCCTGGGAGTGTTTGATGTGGACGGTGTAGAGGGAAATTTACTCTGTATCTAAGCCCGTGCTGTACCTGTCCTGGGAGTGTTTGATGGGGACAGTGGAGACCGAACCTCGGGGACAGGGCTTTGAGAGGCCGGGCGAGGGTGGTGGTGGCTAGGGGGGTGCGGTATCAGAGGAGGTGTTGAAGCAGTCCCTTACCTTGCATTCGAGGGAGATTGACTTGTGCTTCTGGGAGAAAATCGGGCCCTTGATCATCTGCCTGAGGAGGCGCCGCAGGTTGGAGTCATCGAAGGGTAGCTTGCCTGTCCTCATGGTGTAGAGGATGACTCCCATGCTCCAGACGTCGGACAGGAAGGGGTTGTAGGGGAGGCCCTGGAGGATCTCGGGGGGTACATAGGCGTAGCTGCCACAGTACGTCTCGCTGAGCTTCACGTGATTGAGGCTCTCCAAGTCGGTGGCCGCCTGCTTGCTGAAGCCAAAGTCTGAGATCTTGATGTTATTGTTCTTGTCCAGGAGCAGGTTCTCCAGCTTCAGGTCCCTGTGCAAGGGGGGGGGGGGGTGGGGGGGGGGGGGGGGGCGAAGGGGATCAATCGTCACTGAGGCTGAGGTTCGAGTACCGCGTGCGGTTCTGGGTCTCCTTACTTAAGGCGGGGTGGGGCGGGAAACACAATTCAGCAGGGAGATTCGACAGGCAGGGTATTATTTAAATGGAGAGAGGCTACAGAATGCTGCAGTACCGAGGGATCTGGGTGTCCTGGTACATGAATCACAAAATGTCAGAATGCAGGTACAGCAAATAACGTGGAAGATGCATGGAGCGTTGTCCTTTATGGCCAAGGGGTGGGGGGGTGGGGTGGGGGGGGAGTATAAAAGTAGGAGAGTCTTGCCACAACTGGACAGGGCATTGGCAAGTCCGCAGCCGGAGTACTGCGAACAGTTCTGGTCTCCTTACTTAAGGAGGGACATACTTGTGTTGGAAGCCGTTCAGAGAAGGTTCGCTCGGCTGATTCCCGGGGTGAAGGGGGGTGGGGTTTGTCTCATGGGGAAAGGTTGAGCAGGTCGGGGCCGGTACCCATTGGGGTTTAGAAGAATGAGAGGGGATCTTATTTAGACAGGTGGGGACAGGTAAGATCCTGAGGTGGGGGGGGGGGGGGGGGGAGAGGGGGTTTGACAGGGTGGATGCTGAGAGGGTGTTTCCCCCTCGTGGTGGGGGAGGGGGGATTCTAGAACGAGGGAGGGGGGGGGCACAGTTTAAAAATAAGGTGGGGGAGGGGGGTCTCCCATTGAAGAGGGAGACGAGGAGGAATTTCTTCCCCCCGGGGGGAGTGGGGGGGGGTGGGGGGGGGGGTCAAGTCTGTGGGATTCTCTCCCCCCCCACCCCCACCAAGAAAGCAGCAGAGGCCGGGTCACTGAATATATCCGAGGCCGAGTTAGACAGAGTTTCGATCGACGACGAGGGGAGTCGAGGGTAATGGGGCGAGGGGAGGGGGTGAGGAAAACGGAGTCGAGGCCAGAATCAGATCAGCCGCGATCTTGTCGAATGGGGGGGTGGTGGGGGTTGGTAGTGGAGCAGGCTCGAGGGGCCGAATGGCCTCCTCCGGCTCCTTATTGGAGGGAGGTGGTGATGTGGTGGTATTGTCGCTCAGCCGGTAATCCAGAGATCCAAAGTCACGCTCTGGCGACCCGACCACAGCACATGAAAGAACTTAAATTCAATTTTAAAAACCCAGCACTAAAAGTTGACGATAGCCATGAAAACTGTTACCATCAAATGCCCCATCTGGTTCACCTCATGTCCCCCTTTAGGGAAAGGTGGCCACGGGTGTTGGGGGGGGGGGGAAATCTGCCGTCCTTACCTGGACTGGCCTACACGTGACTCCAGACCCAACACCACCACCACCACCACCACCACCACTCCCCCACCCCCCCCATCCCCTCCCCACCCTCCCCGCAGCAATGAAATGCCTGGAATCTACACCACAGGGACCGCCGCAGTTCATTCAGGGGATGGGCAGTAAATGCTGGGCCAAGCCAGCGACGTCTCCACGTTCCCCCGCGATCAAATTAACATCGAGGGGGGCTTAGGCTTTGCGACTTGGCCTAAGGAGCGTGGGAGGGGGGAGGCGGAATCGATCCTAACTTTCGAAAGGGAATTGGATCATTAACTTGAAGAGAAAGGGCAAGAGCAGGACGGCGGGGGAAGGGGTGGGGGATGGGTGGTGGGACTGGCCAAGTAGCTCTGGCGGAGGCCAGCACAGACAAGACGCCTCGAATGGCCTACTTCCGTGCAGTGACCTTTCCTTGATCGGTTTTTTTTAGGGGGGGGGTGGGGGCGCCATGGGATTCAGGGATATTGTGACAAACTGGATAAAAGGTTGGCTTTGTAACAGGAAACAAAGGGGAATGGTCGACGGATGCCCTTGCGAGTGGAACGTTGTCTCAAGTGGTGTTCCGCAGGGCTCGGTGTTGGGACCCTTGCTGTTTGTGTTACACATCAACGATTTGGACGTGAACGTGGGGGGCACGATTGGGAAATCTGCAGATGACACAAAGATTGGCCGAGTAGTGGATAGTGTAGAGGATAGCCATAATCTCCCAAACGATATAGATGGGTTGGTGGAGTGGGCGGTAAAGTGGCAGATGGATTTTAACATAGAAAAGTGTGAGGTCATACGTTTAGGGAGGTCAAACAGGTACAGGGAATACACAATAAATGGGAATATACTAAGAGGGGTAGATGAAGTGAGAGATCTTGGTGTACAAGTACACAGGTCCCTGAAAGCAGCAGTTCAAGTAGACAAGGTTGTAAAGACGGCATATGGAAATGCTCTCCTTCATTGGCAGAGTATTAGAATATCAAAGTAAGGATATAATGTTGGAATTGTATAAAACACTGGTGAGGCCACAACTGGAGTATTGTGTGCAAGCTCTGGTCACCACATTACAGGAAGGACGTAGTAGCTCTGGAGAGAGAGCAGAGGAGGTTTACAAGAATGTTGCCCAGGGTTAGAAAAGAGTAGCTAAGAGGAGAGATTGGACAGGTTGGGGTTATTCTCTCTTAGAACAAAGAAGGCTGAGAGGTGACTTGATTGAGGTGTACAAAATGAGGAGGGGAATAGATAGTGTGGACAGGATAAAATTTGTTTCCCTCGATGGAGAATTCTCGAACCGGGGGACGTAGATTCAAGATAGCGGCAGAAGGTGTAGGGGGGACATGAGGAAGAACTTTTTTTGACGCAGAGGGTAGTGGGTGTCTGGAATTCGCTGCCCGAGTTGGTGGTAGAGGCAGAAGCTCTAAACGCTTTCTAAAAAGTACCTGGAACGGCACCTTAAAGTGCTGTAAGCTGCAGGGCTATGGGCCGGGTGCAGGGAGGTGGGATTGGAAAGGGCACCTGGGTGTCCTCGGGCTGGCACGGGCAAGACGGGCCGAATGGCTTCCTTCTGTGCTGTAACTTTTCTCTGGTTCTAGTCCATTTGGCCCCTCGAGCCCGCTCGGCCCATTCAATAAGATCGTGGCTGATCCTCTATCTCAACGCCGGTACTCCCGCTTTCTCCCCCGTACCCCTCGACGCCTTTACAGTCTAGAAATCTTATCTATTTTCCTTCTTAAACGTATTCGATGACTTGGCCTCCACCAGCCCTCCTGTGGTAGAGAGATCCACAGGTTCACCCTCTGAGTGAAGACGTTTCTCCTCATCTCGGTCCTGAATGGCCTTCCCCACACCCCCCCCACCCACGTTATCCTGAGACTGTAACCCCTTGTTCTACACCCTCACCCCCCCACCCCACCCCCCACCCCCACCCACCCACCCACCCACCCACCCCATCGCTCCCGAGCCAGAGGAAACATCATCCCCCTTGTCTCCGGTCTGTCCGTCCTTGTCAGAATTTCACACGTTTCGACGAGATCCACCCTCTCCCCCGTCTCGTTCTTCTGAACTCCAGCGATTACGGGCCTAGTCGAAAGGGCTTCAGTCAGGCGGATGCAGGGAAGGTGCGAAGGTGTGATGGGGGGGGGGGGGGGGGGCGGAACAGAGGGGGTAGGAGGGTGGGTGGGGGGGGTGGGGGGGGGTTGTGGGGAGAGGGGAGGAGAAGTAGGGGGTGAAGGTGGGGGCGCCGTAAATGTGAGACGCTCGCCAACCAGTCCAGGTGGGAATTCAGGAGAGGCTCTTCGGCCCTGAGGAGGAAGAGAAACGTGTGACAAGCTGCTGTTGGGAGGGCGCGAGCGTGGGATGCATTTGAGGGGAATCCGGATGAGGGACGAAGGAGTCGGAGGCTAGGTCGACGAGGGGGCCGGGCGGGGCGGGAGGGGGCGGGGGGGGGCAGGAGGCTCGTCGTGAGTTCAGAACGTTGGGCATGGATCGGACCGGGCCGAAAAGGCCTATCCCTCTTTGCGACTTGGCCTATGGAGCGTGGGAGGGGGAGGCGGAATCGATCCTAACTTTCGAAAGGGAATTGGATCATTAACTTGAAGAGAACGGCTTTTTTTTAAAAAGAAAGAGCAGGACGGCGGGGAAGGGGTGGGGGATGGGTGGTGGGACTGGCCAAGTAGCTCTGGCGGAGGCCAGCACAGACAAGACGCCTCGAATGGCCTACTTCCGTGCAGTGACCTTTCCTTGATCGGTTTTTTTAGGGGGGGGGTGGGGGCGCCATGGGATTCAGGGATATTGTGACAAACTGGATAAAAGGTTGGCCTTTGTAACAGGAAATAAAGGGGAATGGTCGACGGATGCCCTTGCGAGTGGAACGTTGTCTCAAGTGGTGTTCCGCAGGGCTCGATGTTGGGACCCTTGCTGTTTGTGTTACACATCGACGATTTGGACGTGAACGTGGGGGGCACGATTGGGAAATCTGCAGATGACACAAAGATTGGCCGAGTAGTGGATAGTGTAGAGCATAGCCATAATCTCCAAAACGATATAGATGGGTTGGTGGAGTGGGCGGTAAAGTGGCAGATGGGTTTTAACATAGAAAAGTGTGAGGTCATACGTTTAGGGAGGTCAAACAGGTACAGGGATTACACAATAAATGGGAATATGCTAAGAAGGGTAGATGAAGTGAGAGACCTTGGTGTACAAGTACACAGGTCCCTGAAAGCAGCAGTTCAAGTAGACAAGGTTGTAAAGACGGCATATGGAATGCTCTCCTTCATTGGCAGAGTATTAGAATATCAAAGTAAGGATATAATGTTGGAATTGTATAAAACACTGGTGAGGCCACAACTGGAGTATTGTGTGCAGTTCTGGTCACCACATTACAGGAGGGACGTAATAGCTTTGGAGAGAGAGCAGAGGAGGTTTACAAGAATGTTGCCAGGGTTAGAAAAGTGTAGCTAAGAGGAGAGATTGGACAGGTTGGGGTTATTCTCCTTAGAACAAAGAAGACTGAGTGGTGACTTGATTGAGGTGTACAAAATGAGGAGGGGAATAGATAGCGTGGACAGGATAAAATTGTTTCCCATGGTGGAGAATTCTCGAACCAGGGGACGTAGATTCAAGATAAGCGGCAGAAGGTGTATGGGGGACATGAGGAAGAACTTTTTTGACGCAGAGGGTAGTGGGTGTCTGGAATTCACTGCCCGAGTTGGTGGTAGAGGCAGAAGCTCTAAACTCTTTCTAAAAAGTACCTGGAACGGCACCTTAAAGTGCTGTAAGCTGCAGGGCTATGGGCCGGGTGCAGGGAGGTGGGATTGGAAAGGGCACCTGGGTGTCCTCGGGCTGGCACGGGCAAGATGGGCCGAATGGCTTCCTTCTGTGCTGTAACTTTTCTCTGGTTCTAGTCCATTTGGCCCTCGAGCCCGCTCGGCCATTCAATAAGATCGTGGCTGATCCTCTATCTCAACGCCGGTACTCCCGCTTTCTCCCCCGTACCCCTCGACACCTTTACAGTCTAGAAATCTTATCTATTTCCTTCTTAAACGTATTCGATGACTTGGCCTCCACCAGCCCTCCTGTGGTAGAGAGATCCACAGGTTCACCCTCTGAGTGAAGACGTTTCTCCTCATCTCGGTCCTGAATGGCCTTCCCCACACCCCCCCACCCCCGTTATCCTGAGACTGTAACCCCTTGTTCTACACCCTCACCCACCCCCCACCACCCCCCCCCACCCACCACCCACCCCATCGCTCCCGAGCCAGAGGAAACATCATCCCCCTTGCCTCCGGTCTGTCCGTCCTTGTCAGAATTTCACACGTTTCGACGAGATCCACCCTCTCCCCCGTCTCGTTCTTCTGAACTCCAGCGATTACGGGCCTAGTCGAAAGGGCTTCAGTCAGGCGGATGCAGGGAAGGTGCGAGGGGGGGGGGGGGCCCGGAACCAGAGGGGGTAGGAGGGTGGGTGGGGGGGGGGGGGGGTAGGGGGGGGGGTGTTGTGGGGGGAGGGGAGGAGAAGTAGGGGGTGAAGGTGGGGGCGCCGTAAATGTGAGACGCTCGCCAACCAGTCCAGGTTGGGAATTCAGGAGAGGCTCTTCGGCCCTGAGGAGGAAGAGAACGTGCGACAAGCTGCTGTCGGGAGGGCGCGAGTGTGGGATGCGTTTGAGGGGAATCCGGGATGAGGGACGAAGGAGTCGGAGGCTAGGTCGACGAGGGGGCCGGGCGGGCGGGAGGGAGGGGGAAGGGGGGTGAAAACTGGGAGCGGTGGGCAGGAGGCTCATCGTGAGTTCAGAACGTCGGGCATGGATCGGACCGGGCCGAAAAGGCCTATCCCTCTTTGCGACTTGGCCTATGGAGCGTGGGAAGGGGAGGCGGAATCGATCCTAACTTTCGAAAGGGAATTGGATCATTAACTTGAAGAGAACGGCTTTTTTTTTAAAAAAAAGAGCAGGATGGCGGGGAAGGGGTGGGGGATGGGTGGTGGGACTGGCCAAGTAGCTCTGGCGGAGGCCAGCACAGACAAGACGCCTCGAATGGCCTACTTCTGTGCAGTGACCATTCCTTGATCGGTTTTTTTTAGGCGGTGGGGGTGGGGGCGCCATGGGATTCAGGGATATTGTGGCAAACTGGATAAAAGGTTGGCTTGGTAACAGGAAACAAAGGGGAATGGTCGACGGATGCCCTTGCGAGTGGAAAGTTGTCTCAAGTGGTGTTCCGCAGGGCTCGGTGTTGGGACCCTTGCTGTTTGTGTTACACATCAACGATTTGGACGTGAACGTGTGGGACACGATTGGGAAATCTGCAGATGACACAAAGATTGGCCGAGTAGTGGATAGTGTAGAGGATAGCCATAAATCTCCCAAACGATATGGGTGGGGTTGGAGGAGCGGGTGGTAAAGTGGCAGATGGATTTTAACAGAGAGAAGCGTGAGGCCGCAGCTTTAGGGGCTGAGGGGCGGCCGATTTAAATCAGAGATGAGGGGGGATCGCTTTTCCCAAAGGGTGGCGAATCTGTGGAATTCGCGACCTCAGAGCGCAGGGGATGCTGGGACGCTGAATAAATTTGAGGAGGGGGATAGACGGGTTTTCAATTAGTTGACGGGTTGAAAGGTTATGGGGGGGGGGGTTGGGGGTGGGAAATCGGAAGTCGAGGCCGAACCGAGATCGGGCACGGGTCGTAATGAGTGGCGGGGCAGGCTCGAGGGGCTGAATGGCCTCCTCCTGCTCCTGGCTCTTATGTTCTGACGGAACGCTCACCTTTATTACGAGAGGGATTGAACAGAAAAGTTAGGATGTTACGCTTCAGTTGGTGAGACTGCCTCTCGAATACCGTGGGCAGTTCTGGTCTCCTTATTTGAGGAAGGGTGTAAGTGCGTTGGAGGCGGTTCAGAGGAGGTTTACTGGATTGACGCCCGGAATGAGCGGGTTGTCTTATGGGGAGAGGTGGGACAGACTGGGCTTGTTCCCACTGGAGTTTAGCAGAGTGAGGGGCGATTGGATTGAAGTTTACAAGACCCTGAACGGCCTCGACAAGGCGGGGCGTGGGAAGGACGTTTCCTCTTGTGGGTGAACGGGGGAGGCGGGGGTCTCTGCCTCAGGAGACGGGGGTCTCTGCCTCAGGAGGCGGGGAGGTGGGGTCTCTGCCTCAGGAGGCGGTGTCTCTGCCTCGGGAGGCGGGGTCTCTGCCTCGGGAGGTGGGGTCTCTGCCTCAGGAGGTGGGGGAGGCGGGGTCTCTGCCTCAGGAGGCGGGGTATCTGCCTCAGGAGGCGGGGGAGGTGGGGTCTCTGCCTCAGGAGGCGGGGTCTCTACCTCAGGAGGAGGGGGAGGCGGGGTCTCTGCCGCAGGAGGCGGGGAGGCGGGGTCTCTGCCTCAGGAGGCGGGGGAGGCGGGGGTCTCTGCCTCAGGAGGCGGGGGAGGCGGGGGTCTCTGCCTCAGGAGGCGGGGAGGCGGGGGTCTCTGCCTCAGGAGGCGGGGGAGGCGGGGTCTCTGCCTCAGGAGGCGGGGAGGCGGGGACTCTGCCTCAGGAGGCGGGGTCTCTGCCTCAGGAGGTGGGAGGCGGGGTCTCTGCCTCAGGAGGCGGGAGGCGGGGTCTCTGCCTCAGGAGGCGGGGGTTTCTGCCTCAGGAGGCGGGGGAGGCAGGGTCGCTGAATATTTTTAAGGCGGAGGGAGATAAGATTCTTGTCCGGCGAGGGGATTGAAGGTGGTCGGGGATGACCACCACCACCACCTGGAAGTTCCCCTCCGAGCCGCTCTCGCCGTCCCGACTTGGAAATATATTGGCCGTTCCTTCACTGTCGCCGGGTCAAAATCCTGGGGCAACTCCCTCCCTAACAGCGCGGTGGGTGTACCTACACTACACAGACTGCCGCGGCTCAAGAAGGGGGCTCACCCACCAGCACCTTCTCAAGGGGGTAATTAGGGGGATGGGTGACAAATAAGTGTTGGGCCTGGCCAAAACCCCTCTCCTCTCCCTGCCAGCTCTCCCCTCCCCGCCGCCCCATCAGCCCTCCCCTCCTCCACCACCCCCCCGCCCCACAAGCCCCTCTCCCCCTTCCTGCAAGCCCTCCTCCTCCCACCACCTGCTCCACCAGCCCTCCTCCCCCTCCCAAGTGCCAAGCCCTCCTCCTCCCCCCACCACCTTCCTCACCTGTGCACCATCCCCTTGCTGTGGATGTAGGCCATCCCCTGGCACAGCTGTTCGAACCACTTGCCCGACATCTTCTCATCGCAAGCCCCCTTCAAGCGGATAATGTCCATGACCTCGCCCCCCGGCGCCAGCTCCAGCACGACGTAGACCCGGTTGGTGGTCTCGATGGACTGGTAGAAGTTGACGATGTTCGGGTGCTTGAGGGACTTCCAGACCTGGATCTCGCGGGGCAGGAACTTGGTGAGGAACTCGGCCTCCGCCTTCTCCTTCAGCACCACCTTGATGGCCACGTTCGTCTGCCACGTCTTGAAGTAGGCCTCCCAGACGATGGCGTAGGCCCCTTTGCCGAGGTAGCGGCCCAGCTGGTAGCCATGCTTCTCCAAGATGGCGGACACCACCGTGGCTTGGGCGTTGGCCATTGGCGAGGGGGTGGGGAGGTGGGGCGCGGGGGGAGGGGACAGGGGAGGGGGAGGGGCGGGCCCTCAAGAGGCGGGCAGGTGCTCCTAAAACATGGGCCACAAAACTCAGCACCGGCCCTCCAACCCCACCCCCCAACCCAACCACCCCACCCACAAGGCGAGGATCCCACGGGGCAGACCGAAACGAGAAAGGTTCAACGCCAACCTCGCCCCGAATCCATCCTCGCTGCCCTCGACATATTTACATCCTTTACCGGAGGCACTGGGTTGGGGGGGGGGAAGTAATCGTTTCTATTACCAAGGAGCGGATTTACACATATGTGCGTATTATATGTATAAATACGTGCCTATACTTATATAAATATATATATACGCCAGGGTTTGAAAACGTGTGTTCAGGAAGAGAGCCAAAGCAGAGGTTGTGGGGGGTGGGGGTGTGGAGGGGGCCGGGGGGGTGGGGGGGGAGGGAGGGAGAGGGGGGAATGGATTCAGAATGGCCACCGAGAAAGACCACAAGATGGAGGGTCGCCAGGCAGCTGCGAGCGGAGGCCTCAATCAGTAAACAAACGGCAGCGCCTTCATGTCGGACGGGAATGGCGCTTCTTCAGAGGCGGAGTTTGTCTCTCGAGGGGTTTGGGAGGGGGCTGGGTCGTCTGGACGAGGGCATCCAGTCTGTTGCATTGACGAGAGGGTCTGAGCCCATCGGCCGCTGCCCGGTCTCGGCGGGGGGGGGCCAATTCTGTGCCTCTGTGAGGTCAAATTCTGTGCCTCTGTGAGGTCAAATTCTGTGCCTCTGTGAGGTCACAAAGCTCGGGCGGGTCATAGGGCGTTGCATCTTGCATCACTGAGGGAGGGAGTGAGAGAGAGGAGGGAGGGAGAGAGAGAGAGAGGGCGTGAGAGAAAGGGAGATAGGGGGAGAGAGAGGAAGGGATGGGGGGGGGGTGGTGAAGAGAGAGAGAGAGAGAGACAGACAGACAGGGGAGAGAGCGAGATAGACAGGGAGAGAGGTGGCCTTCTCCCACTGCCAGCCCTCCTCCCCACTCCCAGCCCTCCTCCGAAATCCCAGGCCCCCCTCCCCCTGCCAGCCCTTCCTCCCCCTGCCAGCCCTCCTGCCCCTCCCAGCCCTCCTCCCCACTGCCAGCCCTCCTCCCCACTGCCAGCCCTCTTCCCCCTGCCAGCCCTCCCCCTCCCATCCCTCCTCCCCCTGCCAGCCCTCCTCCCCCTGCCAACCCTCCTCCCCCTGCCAACCCTCCTCCCCCCCAGCCCTCCTCCCTCCCCCCACATCCAACCACCTTCCTCACCTGTGCACCATCCCCTTGCTGTGGATGTAGGCCATCCCCTGGCACAGCTGCTCGAACCACTTGCCCGACATCTCCTCATCGCAAGCCCCCTTCAAGCGGATCGTGTCCAGGACCTCGCCCCCCGGTGCCAGCTCCAGCATGATGTAGACCCGGTTGGTGGTCTCGATGGACTGGT
>JANJGN010004317.1:27500-34442 GCA_026770705.1 Isurus oxyrinchus | reverse complement strand
GTGATTGGGGGGGGAGGGAGTGATTGGGGGGGACGGTGTGATTGGGGGAGAGGGTTTTATTGAGGGGGAGGGAGTGATTGGGGGGGGACGGTGTGATTGGGGGAGAGGGTGTGATTGGGGGTGAGCGTGTGATTGGGGGGGAGGGAGTGATTTGGGGGGACGGTGTGATTGGGGGAGAGGGTGTGATTGGGGGGGGGAGGGTGTGATTGGTGAGTGCGGGTGTGATTGGGGGAGGAGGGTGTGATTGGGGGGGAGGGTGTGATTGGGGGGGAGGGTGTGATTGGGGGGGAGGGAGTGATTTGGGGGGACGGTGTGATTGGGGGAGAAGGTGTGATTGGGGGGGAGGGTGTGATTGGGGGGGAGGGTGTGATTTGGGGTGAGTGTGTGATTGGGGGCGGAGGGTGTGATTGGGGGGGAAGGTCTGATTGGGGGGGAGGGTGTGATTGGGGATGGAGTGTGTGATTGGGGGGGGAGGGTATTATTGGCGGTGTGGGTGTGATTGGGGGGGTGAGGGTGTGATTGTGGTGGGAGGGTGTGATTGGGGGGGAGGGTGTGATTTGGGGTGGAGGGTGTGATTTGGAGAGAGGGTGTGATTGGGGGGGGAGGGTGTGAGATGGGAGGGTGGGTGTGATTGGAGGGGAGGGTGTGATTGTGGGGGAGGGTGTTTTTTGGGGGAGGGTGTGATTGGGGGGGGAGGGTGTGATTGGGGGTGAGGGTGTGATTGGGGTGGAGGGTGTGATTGGGGGGAGTGTGTGATGGGGGGGGAGGGTGTGATTGGGGAGAGGGTGTGTTCGGGGAGGGAGGGTGTGATCGGAGGGGAAGGTGTGATTGGGGGGAGGGTGTGATCGGGGGGGTGAGGGGTGTGATTGGGGTTGGAGGGTGTGATTGGGGGGGAGGGTGTGATTGGGGGGGGAGGGTGTGATTGGGGGTGCGGGTGTGATTGGGGGGAGAGGGTGTGATTAGGAGGGAGGGTGTGATTGGGGGAGATGGTGTGAGTGGGGGGAGGGTGTGATTGTGGGGGTGGGTGTGATTGGGGGTTTGGGTTTGATTGGGGGGAGGTTGTGATCGGGGGGGAGGGTGTGATTCGGGGGGAGGGTGTGATTTGGGGGGCGTGGGTGTGATTGGGGGGAGGGTGTGATTGGGGGGGGGAGGGTGTGATTGGGGGGAGGGTGTGATTGGGGGGGAGAGTGTGATTGGGGAGGAGGGTGTGATTGGGGGGGAGGGTGTGATTGGTGGGGAGGGGAGTGATTGGGGGGGAGGGTGTGATTGGGGGGGAGGGTGTGATTGGGGGGGAGGATGTGATTGGGGGGGAGGGAGTGATTGGGGGGGGAAGGTGTGATTGGGGGAGAGGGTTTTATTGAGGGGGAGGGAGTGATTGGGGGGGGGCGGTGTGATTGGGGGAGAGGGTGTGATTGGGGGTGAGGGTGTGATTGGGGGGGGGAGTGTGTGATTGGGGAGTGAGGGTGTGATTGGGGGAGGAGGGTGTGATTGGGGGGGAGGGTGTGATTGGGGGGGAGGGTGTGATTGGGGGGGAGGGTGTGATTGGGTGGGAGGGTGTGATTGGGGGTGAGTGTGTGATTGGGGGCGGAGGGTGTGATTGGGAGGGGAGGGTGTGATCGGGGTGGGAGGGTGTGATTGGGGGGAGGGTGTGATTGGGGGGGGGAGGGTGTGATTGGGGAGTGAGGGTGTGATTCGGGGGGTGGGGGTGTGATTGGGTGGGGAGGTTGTGATGGGGGGAGGAGGGTGTGATTGGGGGGCAGGGTGTGATCGGGGGAGGAGTGTGTGATTGGGGGGGAGGGGTGTGATTGAGGGGGAGGGTGTGATTGGGGGGGGAGGGTGTGATTGGGGGGAGAGGGTGTGATCGGTGGGGGGGAGTGAATTGGGGTGGAGGGTGTGATTGCGGGGGGAGGGTGTGATTGGTGTTGAGTGTGTGATCGGGGGGGATGGTGTGATTTGGGGGGAGGGTGTGATTGGGGGGGAGGGTGTGATTGGGGGAGGGTGTGATCGTGTGGGGAGGGTGTGATTGGGGGGGCAGGGTGTGATCGGGGGGGAGGGTGTGTTTGGGGGGGAGGGTGTGATTGGGGGGGAGGGTGTGATCGGGGGGGAAGAGTGTGATTGGGGGGGGAGAATGTGATGGGGGGGAGGTGTGATCGGGTGGGGAGGGTGTGATTGGGGTGGAGGGTGTGATTGGGGGGAGTGTGTGATGGGGGGGGAGGGTGTGATTGGGGAGAGGGTGTGTTCGGGGGGGGAGGGTGTGATCGGGGGGGAGGGTGTGATTGGGGGGAGGGTGTGATCGGGGGGGGTGAGGGTGTGATTGGGGTGGGAGGGTGTGATTGGGGGGGGAGGGTGTGATTGGGGGGGGAGGGTGTGATTGGGGGGGCGGGTGTGATTGGGGGAGAGGGTGTGATTAGGAGGGAGGGTGTGATTGGGGGAGACGGTGTGAGTGGGGGGAGGGTGTGATTGTGGGGTGGGTGTGATTGTGGGGGGAGGGTGTGATTGTGGGGGTGGGTGTGATTGGGGGGGAGGGCGTGATTGTGGGGGTGGGTGTGATTGGGGGTTTGGGTTTGATTGGGGGGAGGTTGTGATTGGGGGGGAGGGTGTGATTCGGGGGGAGGGTGTGATTTGGGGGGGGAGGGTGTGATTGGGGGGAGGGTGTGATTGGGGGGGGAGAGTGTGATTGGGGAGGAGGGTGTGATTGGGGGGGAGGGTGTGATTGGGGGGGAGGGTGTGATTGGGGGGGGAGGGTGTGATTGGGGGGAGGGTGTGTGATTGGGGGAGAGAGTGTGATTGGGGAGGAGGGTGTGTTTGGGGGGGAGGGTGTGATTGTGGGGGAGGGTGTGATTGGTGGGGAGGGTGTGATTGGGTGGGAGGGTGTGATTGGGGGGCGGAGGGTGTGATTGTGGGGGAGGGTTTGATTGGGGGGGTGGGCGTGATTGGGTGGGAGGGTGTGATTGGGGGGGGAGGGTGTGATTGGGGGGGAGGGTGTGATTGGGGGGGAGGGTGTGATTGGGGGGGAGGGTGTGATTGGGGGGGAGGATGTGATTGGGGGGGAGGGAGTGATTGGGGGGGACGGTGTGATTGGGGGAGAGGGTTTTATTGAGGGGGAGGGAGTGATTGGGGGGGGACGGTGTGATTGGGGGAGAGGGTGTGATTGGGGGTGAGCGTGTGATTGGGGGGGAGGGAGTGATTTGGGGGGACGGTGTGATTGGGGGAGAGGGGTGTGATTGGGGGGGGTGGAGGGTGTGATTGGTGAGTGCGGGTGTGATTGGGGGAGGAGGGTGTGATTGGGGGGGGGGGAGGGTGTGATTGGGGGGGAGGGTGTGATTGGGGGGGAGGGAGTGATTTGGGGGGACGGTGTGATTGGGTGAGAGGGTGTGATTGGGGGGGAGGGTGTGATTGGGGGGGAGGGTGTGATTGGTTGTGAGTGTGTGATTGGGGGCGGAGGGTGTGATTGGGGGGGAAGGTCTGATTGGGGGGGAGGGTGTGATTGGGGATGGAGTGTGTGATTGGGGGGAGGGTATTATTGGCGGTGTGGGTGTGATTGGGGGGTGAGGGTGTGATTGTGGTGGGAGGGTGTGATTGGGGGGGAGGGTGTGATTTGGGGTGGAGGGTGTGATTTGGAGAGAGGGGTGTGATTGGGGGGGAGGGTGTGAGATGGGAGGGTGGGTGTGATTGGAGGGGAGGGTGTGATTGTGGGGGAGGGTGTTTTTTTGGGGGAGGGTGTGATTGGGGGGGGAGGGTGTGATTGGGGGTGAGGGTGTGATTGGGGGGGAGGGTGTGATTGTGGGGGGTGGGTGTGATTGGAGGGGAGGGTGTGATTTTGGGGGAGGTTGTGTTTGGGGTGGTGGTTGTGATTGGGGGTGGAGTGTGTGATTGGGGGGGAGGGTGTGATTGGGGGGAGTGAGGGTGAGATTGGGAGGGAGGGTGTGATCGGGGGGGAGGGTGTGATTGGGGGGGGAGGGTGTGATTAGGGGGAGAGGGTGTGATCGGGGGGGAGGGAGTGATTGGGGGGAAGGGTGTGATTGTGGGGGGAGGGTGTGATTGGGGGGTGTGAGGGTGAGATTGGGAGGGAGGGTGTGATCGGGGGGGAGGGTGTGATTGGGGGAGTGAGGGTGTGATTGGGCGGTGAGGGTGTGATTGGGGGTGAGGGTGTGATTGCGGGGAAGCGTGTGAGTGGAGGGGAGGGTGTGATTGTGGGGGATGGTGTGTTTGGGGGGGGGGAGGGTGTGATTGGGGGGGGAGGGTGTGAGTGGAGGGGAGGGTGTGATTGTGGGGGGAGGGTGTGTTTGGGGGGGAGGGTTTGAGTGGAGGGGAGGGTGTGATTGGGAGTGAGGGTGTGAGTGGAGGGGAGGGGGTGATTGTGGGGGAGGGTGTGTTTGGGGGGGAGGGTGTGATTGGGGGGGAGGGTGTGATTGGGGGGGGAGGGTGTGATTGGGGGGAGGGTGTGATTGGGGGGGAGAGTGTGTTTGGGGGGGAGAGTGTGATTGGTGGGGAGGGTTGTGATTGGGTGGGAGGGTGTGATTGGGGGGCGGGGGGTGTGATTGGGGGGGAGGGTTTGATTGGGGGGGTGGGCGTGATTGGGTGGGAGGGTGTGATTGGGGGGGGGAGGGTGTGATTGGGGGGGGAGGGTGTGCTTGGTGGTGGAGGGTGTGATTGGGGGGGAGGGTGTGATTGGGGGGGGGAGGGTGTGATTGGGGGGGGCGGGTGTGATTGGGGGGGGAGGGTGTGATTGGGGGGGGAGGGTGTGATTGGGGGTGAGGGGTGTGATTGGGGGGGAGGTTATGATTGGTGGGGGAGGGTGTGATTGCTGGGGAGGGGAGTGATTGGGGGGGAGGGTGTGATTGGGGGGGGAGGGGTGTGATTGGGGAAGATGTGATTGGGGGGGAGGGAGTGATTGGGGGGGGACGGTGTGATTGGGGGAGAGGGTTTTATTGGGGGGGAGGGTGTGATTGGGGGGGGACGGTGTGATTGGGGGGGAGGGTGTGATTGGGGGGGGAGGGTGTGATTGGGGGGGAAGGTGTGATTGGGGGGGGAGGGTGTGATTGGGGGGAGGGTGTGATTGGGGGGGGAGGGTGTGATTAGGGGGAGAGGGTGTGATCGGGGGGGAGGGAGTGATTGGGGGGAAGGGTGTGATTGGGGGGGAGGGTGTGATTGGGGAAGATGTGATTGGGGGGGAGGGAGTGATTGGGGGGGGACGGTGTGATTGGGGGAGAGGGTTTTATTGGGGGGGGAGGGTGTGATTGGGGGGGACGGTGTGATTGGGGTTGTGTGTGTGATCGGGGGGGGATGGTGTGATTTGGGGGGAGGGTGTGATTGGGGGGGAGGGTGTGATGGGGGGGAGGGTGTGATCGTGTGGGGAGGGTGTGATTGGGGGGGCAGGGTGTGTTTGGGGGGGAGGGTGTGATTGGGGGGGGGAGGGTGTGATTGGGGGGGCGGGTGTGATTGAGGGGAGAGGGTGTGATTAGGAGGGAGGTTGTGATGGGGGAGACGGTCTGAGTGGGGGGAGGGTGTGATTGTGGGGGTGGGTGTGATTGGGGGGGGTGGGTTTGATTGGGGGGGAGGGTGTGATTGGGGGGGAGGGTGTGATTCGGGGGGAGGGTGTGATTCGGGGGGAGGGTGTGATTGGGGAGGAGGGTGTGATTGGGGGGGAGAGTGTGATTGGGGGGCGGAGGGTGTGATTGGGGGGGAGGGTGTGATTGGGGGGCGGAGGGTGTGATTGGGGGGGAGGGTTTGATTGGGGGGGTGGGCGTGATTGGGTGGGAGTGTGTGATTTGGGGGGGAGGGTGTGATTGTGGGGGAGTGTGTGATTGGGGGGGAGGGTGTGATTGGGGGGGGGGAGGGTGTGATTGGGGGGGGAGGGTGTGATTGGGGGGGAGGGTGTGATTGGGGGGAGGGTGTGATTGGGGGGGGGTGTGATTGGGGGGGAGGTTATGATTGGGGGGGAGGTTGTGATTGCGGGGGAGGGAGTGATTGGGGGGGAGGGTGTGATTGGGGGGAGGATGTGATTGGGGGGAGGATGTGATTGGGGGGGAGGGAGTGATTGGGGGGGGACGGTGTGATTGGAGGAGAGGGTGTGATTTGGGGTGTGGGTGTGATTGGGGGGGGAGGGTGTGATTGGGGAGTGAGGGTGTGATTGGGGGAGGAGGGTGTGATTGGGGGGGAGGGTGTGATTGGGGGGGAGGGAGTGATTGGGGAGTGAGGGGTGTGATTGGGGGAGGAGGGTGTGATTGGGGGGGAGGGTGTGATTGGGGGGGAGGGAGTGATTGGGGGGGACGGTGTGATTGGGGGTGAGGGTGTGATTGGGGGGGAGGGTGTGATTGGGGGCGGAGGGTGTGATTGGGGGGGACGGTGTGATTGGGGGGGAGGGTGTGATTGGGGATGGAGTGTGTGATTGGGGGGGAGGGTGTGATTGGCGGTGTGGGTGTGATTTGGGGGTGAGGGTGTGATTGTGGTGGGAGGGTGTGATTGGGGGGGAGGGTGGTATTTGGGGTGGACGGTGTGATTGGGGAGAGAGGGTGTGATTGGGGGGGAGGGTGTGATTGGGGGGGTGGGTGTGATTGGAGGGGAGGGTGTGATTGTGGGGGAGGGTGTTTTTTGGGGGAGGGTGTGATTGGGGGGGGAGTGTGTGATTGGGGGTGAGGGTGTGATTGGGGGGGAGGGTGTGATTGGGGGGAGTGAGGGTGAGATTGGGAGGGAGGGTGTGATCGGGGGGAGGGTGTGATTGGGGGAGTGAGGGTGTGATTGGGGGGTGAGGGTGTGATTGGGGGGGAGGGTGTGATTACGGGGAAGGGTGTGAGTGGAGGGGAGGGTGTGATTGTGGGGGATGGTGTGTTTGGGGGGGAGGGTGTGATTGGGGGGGAGGGTGTGAGTGGAGGGGAGTGTGTGATTGTGGGGGAGGGTGTGTTTGGGGGGGAGGGTGTGAGTGGAGGGGAGGGTGTGATT
>JANJGN010004316.1:0-34442 GCA_026770705.1 Isurus oxyrinchus | reverse complement strand
TCTCTGTGTCTCTCGTGCTCTCTCTCTCTGTCCGTCGCACTCTTGCACTCCCTCTCTGTCCCTCGCTCTGTCGGCGCCTCACTCTGTCTGCGCCTCACTCTCTCTGCGCCTCGCTCTCACTCTCTTCTCTTCTCTCTCTGTCTCACGTCTCTCTTTGCCTCTGTCTGTCCCTCTCTCTGTGCCTCTATGTCTCCACTTCTCTCTGTCTCTCTCCCTCTCTCCACCTTTCTCTGTCTCTCTGCCTGTCTGCCATTCTCCCTCTCGTCTCTTTATGCCTCTCTGCCTTTCTCTTTCTCTCTGCCTCTTTCTCTCTTTCTGGCTCTTTGTCTCTGTCTCTCTTTCAGGATCTCTGTCTCTGTGTGTCTCTCTCTCTCTTTCTCTGTGTCTCTCTCTCTCTCTCTCTCTCTCTCTCTGTGTCTCTCTCTCGCTTTCTCTTTGTCTCTCTCTTTCTCTTTGTCTCTCTCTCTTCTCGTGTCTCTCCTTCTCTTCTCGTGTCTCTCCCTCTCTTCTTGTGTCTCTCCCTCACTTCTCGTGTCTCATGTCTCTCTCTGCCTCTTTGAACCTCTCTCACTCTCTCTCTCTCTCTCTCTCTCTCTGGATCTCTCCGCCAGGCTCTCCGCCTGGCTTTGTCTCTCATTGTCTCTCTCTGTCACAGTCTCTCTGTCTCTGTCATACTCTATCTCCCTCCCTCTGTCCCCCTCTCTCTTTCTGGCTGTATCTCTCTCTGTCTCTCTCTGCCTCTCTTTCTGGCTCTCTGTCTCTCTCTCCCTCTTTCTGCCTCTCTCTCTCTTTCTGGCTCTCTGTCTCTCCCCCTTTCTCTCTCCCTTTATTTCTCTTCTCGTCTCTCTCTGTCTTGTGTCTCTCTGTCTCGCATGTCTCTCTGCCTCCCTGTACCTCTGTCTGCACCTCTCTCTCTGTGTCTCTCTCTCTCTCTCTCTGCCTCTCTGTCTCTCTCTGGTTCTGTCACTCTCGCTCTGTCACTCTCGCTCTGTCACTCTCGCTCTGTCACTCTCGCTCTGTCACTCTCGCTCTGTCCCCCTCTCTCTGTCCCCCTCTCTCTTTCTGGCTGTATCTCTCTCTGTCTCTCTCTGCCTCTCTCTCTTTCTGGCTCTCTGTATCTCTCTCCCTCTTTCTGCCTCTCTCTCTTTCTGGCTCTCTGTCTCTCTCTCCCTCTTTCTGCATCTCTCTCGTTCTGGCTCTCTGTCTCTCCCCCTTTCTCTCTCCCTTTATTTCTCTTTTCGTCTCTCTCTGTCTTGTGTCTCTCTGTCTCGCATATCTCTCTGCCTCCCTGTACCTCTGTCTGCACCTCTCTCTCTGTGTCTCTCTCTCTCTCTCTCTCTCTCTCTGCCTCTCTGTCTTTCTCTGGTTCTGTCTCTCTCTCTGGCTCTCTTCCCATGGCTCTGTCTCTCTCTCTGTCTCTCTCTCTGTCACTCTCTCTCTGTCACTCTCGCTCTGCCACTCTCGCTCTGCCACTCTCGCTCTGCCACTCTCGCTCTGCCACTCTCGCTCTGCCACTCTCGCTCTGCCACTCTCGCTCTGCCTCTCTCTCTCTCTCGTGCTGCCTCACTCTCTCTCTCTCTCTCTCTCTCTCTCACTCTGCCTCTCTACCACCCCTGGCTCTCTCCCCCTGCCTCTCTCCTCCCCCACCCCCCCACAACCCCCCGGCTCTCTGCCCTTCTGCCTTCCTCTGCCCCTCTGCCTTTCTCTTTCTCTCTGCCTCTCTCTGTATCCTTATTTCTCTTCTCAGCTCCCTCTGTCCCTCTTCACTATTTGTCACCATCTCCCTACTGTCTCTCTGCCTCTGACACTCTCTGCCTCTGACTCTCTACCAGTCTGTGTTTCTATATCTCTCAGATTCTCTCTTTCTTTCTCTTTCTGCCCCCTCTCTCTGCCCCTATCCCTCCGTCTCTCCGACGCTAACGCTCTCTCGCCATCGTCCCTCTCCCTCTCCCCCACCCATGCTCCTAGGCATGCTAGCACTCCTCCACCGCTGCCTTCGCGCCCTCCGTCTCTCTTGGTCCCTCCCTCTTTGTCTCCCTCTCTGTCTCCCTCTCCCTCGCTGTCTCCCTCTCCCTCTCTGTCTCCCTCTCTCTCTCTCCCTCTCTGTCTCCCTCTCTCTATGTCTCTCTGTCTCCCTCTCTCTCTCTCTGTGTGTCTCTCTCTCTGTGTGTCTCTCTCTCTGTCTCCCCATCTCTCTCTCTCTGTCTCCCCATCTCTCTCTCTCTGTCTCCCCATCTCTCTCTCTCTGTCTCCCCATCTCTCTCTCTCTGTCTCCCCATCTCTCTCTCTCTCTGTCTCCCCATCTCTCTCTCTCGGTCTCCCCATCTCTCTCTCTCGGTCGCCCCATCTCTCTCTCTCGGTCTCCCCATCTCTCTCTCTCGGTCTCCCCATCTCTCTCCCTCTGTCTCCCTCTCTGTCTCCCTATCCCTCTCTGTCTCCCTATCCCTCTCTGTCTCCGTCTCCCTCTCTGTCTCCGTCTCCCTCTCTGTCTCCCTCCCTCTCTCTCTGTCTCCCTCCCTCTCTCTCGGTCTCCCTGCCTGTCTCTCGGTCTCCCTGCCTGTCTTTCGGTCTCCCTGCCTGTCTCTCGGTCTCCCTGCCTGTCTCTCGGTCTCCCTGCCTGTCTCTCGGTCTCCCTGCCTGTCTCTCGGTCTCCCTGCCTGTCTCTCGGTCTCCCTGCCTGTCTCTCGGTCTCCCTGCCTCTCTCTCGGTCTCCCTGCCTCTCTCTCGGTCTCCCTGCCTCTCTCTCGGTCTCCCTGCCTCTCTCTCGGTCTCCCTGCCTCTCTCTCGGTCTCCCTGCCTCTCTCTCGGTCTCCCTGCCCCTCTCACGGTCTCCCTGCCCCTCTCTCGGTCTCCCTGCCCCTCTCTCGGTCTCCCTGCCTCTCTCTCTCGGTCTCCCTGCCTCTCTCCCGGTCTCCCTGCCCCTCTCCCGGTCTCCCTGCCTCTCTCCCGGTCTCCCTGCCCCTCTCCCGGTCTCCCTGCCCCTCTCCCGGTCTCCCTGCCCCTCTCCCGGTCTCCCTGCCCCTCTCCCGGTCTCCCTGCCCCTCTCCCGGTCTCCCTGCCCCTCTCCCGGTCTCCCTGCCCCTCTCCCGGTCCCCCTGCCCCTCTCCCGGTCCCCCTGCCCCTCTCCTGGTCCCCCTGCCCCTCTCCCGGTCCCCCTGGCTCTCTCGCGGTCCCCTGGCTCTCTCGCGGTCCCCCTGGCTCCCTCGCGGTCCCCCTGGCTCCCTCGCGGTCCCCCTGGCTCCCTCGCGGTCCCCCTGGATCTCTCGCTGTCCCCCTGGCTCTCTCGCAGTCCCCCTGGCTCTCTCGCAGTCCCCCTGGCTCTCTCGCAGTCCCCCTGGCTCTCTCGCAGTCCCCCTGGCTCTCTCGCGGTCCCCCTGGCTCTCTCGCAGTCCCCCGGCTCTCTCGCTGTCCCCCGGCTCTCTCGCTGTCCCCCCGGCTCACTCGCTGTCCCCCCGGCCCTCTCGCTGTCCCCCCGGCCCTCTCGCTGTCCCCCCGGCCCTCTCGCTGTCCCCCTCTCTCTCTCGCTGTCCCCCTGGCACTCTCGCTGTCCCCCTGGCACTCTCGCTGTCCCCCTGGGCCTCTCGCTGTCCCCCGGCTCTCTCGCTGTCCCGCGGCTCTCTCGCTGTCCCCCTGGCACTCTCGCTGTCGCCCTGGCACTCTCGCTGTCCCCCTGGGCCTCTCGCTGTCCCCCTGGGCCTCTCGCTGTCCCCCTCTCTCTCTCGCTGTCCCCCCTCTCTCTCTCGCTGTCCCCCCGCTCTCTCTCTCGCTGTCCCCCCGCTCTCTCTCTCGCTGTCCCCCCGCTCTCTCTCTCGCTGTCCCCCCGCTCTCTCTCTCGCTGTCCCCCCGCTCTCTCTCTCGCTGTCCCCCCGCTCTCTCTCTCGCTGTCCCCCCGCTCTCTCTCTCGCTGTCCCCCCGCTCTCTCTCTCGCTGTCCCCCCGCTCTCTCTCTCGCTGTCCCCCCGCTCTCTCTCTCGCTGTCCCCCCGCTCTCTCTCTCGCTGTCCCCCCGCTCTCTCTCTCGCTGTCCCCCCCGCTCTCTCTCTCGCTGTCCCCCCGCTCTCTCTCTCGCTGTCCCCCCGCTCTCTCTCTCGCTGTCCCCCCGCTCTCTCTCTCGCTGTCCCCCCGCTCTCTCTCTCGCTGTCCCCCCGCTCTCTCTCTCGCTGTCCCCCCGCTCTCTCTCTCGCTGTCCCCCCGCTCTCTCTCTCGCTGTCCCCCCGCTCTCTCTCTCGCTGTCCCCCCGCTCTCTCTCTCGCTGTCCCCCCGCTCTCTCTCTCGCTGTCCCCCCGCTCTCTCTCTCGCTGTCCCCCCGCTCTCTCTCTCGCTGTCCCCCCGCTCTCTCTCTCGCTGTCCCCCCGCTCTCTCTCTCGCTGTCCCCCCGCTCTCTCTCTCGCTGTCCCCCCGCTCTCTCTCTCTCTCGCTGTCCCGCTCTCTCTCTCTCTCGCTGTCCCGCTCTCTCTCTCTCTCGCTGTCCCGCTCTCTCTCTCTCGCTGTCTCGCTCTCTCTGGCTCTCTCTCTCGCTCTCTCTTGCTCTCTCTCTCACTGTCCTGCTCTCTCTTGCTCTCTTTCTCGCTGTCCCGCTCTCTCTTGATCTCTTTCTCGCTGTCCCGCTCTCTCTTGATCTCTCTCTCGCTCTCTCCTGCTCTCTCTCGCTGTCCTGCTCTCTCTCTTGCTGTTCTGCTCTCTCTCTCTTGCTCTCCCGCTCTCTCTCTCTTGCTGTACCACTCTCTCTTGGTCTCTCTCTCGCTGTCCCGCTCTCTCTTGCTCTCTCTTTTGCTGTCCCGCTCTCCCTTTCTCTCTCTCTCGCTGTCCCGCTCTCTCTCTCTTTCTCGCTGTCCCGCTCTCCCTTTCTCTCTCTCTCGCTGTCCCGCTCTCTCTCTCTCGCTGTCCCGCTCTCTCTCTCTCGCTGTCCCGCTCTCTCTCTCTCGCTGTCCCGCTCTCTCGCTCTCGCTGTCCCGCTCTCTCTCTCTCGCTGTCCCGCTCTCTCTCTCTCGCTGTCCCGCTCTCTCTCTCTCGCTGTCCCGCTCTCTCTCTCTCGCTGTCCTGCTCTCTCTCTCTTGCTGTCCCGCTCTCCCTTGTTCTCTTTCTCGCTCTGTCTTGCTCTCTCTCTCACTGTCGCGGTCTCTCTTGCTGTCTCTCTCGCTGTCCCGATCTCCCTTGCTCTCTGTCTCACTGTCCAACTCTCTGTCTCACTGTCCCGCTCTCTCTCTCTCGCTGTCCCGCTCTCTCTCTCTCGCTGTCCCGCTCTCTCTCTCTCGCTGTCCCGCTCTCTCTCTCTCGCTGTCCCGCTCTCTCTCTCTTGCTGTCCCGCTCTCTCTCTCTCGCTGTTCCGCTCTCTCTCTCTCTCTCGCTGTCCCTCTCTTTCTCTCGCTCTCTCGCTGTCCCTCTCTCTCTCTCTCTCGCTCTTGCTCTCCCGCTCTCTCGCTCTCGCTGTCCCGCTATCTCGCTCTCGCTGTCCCGCTCTCTTGCTCTCGCTGTCCCGCTCTCTCCCTCTGGCTGTCCCGCTCTCTCCCTCTCGCTGTCCCGCTCTCTCCCTCTCGCTGTCCCGCTCTCTCGCTATCTGTCCCGCTCTCTCTCTCTCTCTGTCCCGCTCTCTCGCTCTCTCTGTCCCGCTCTCTCGCTCTCGCTGTCCGGCTCTCTCACTCTCGCTGTCCGGCTCTCTCACTCTCGCTGTCCGGCTCTCTCACTCTCGCTGTCCGGCTCTCTCACTCTCGCTGTCCGGCTCTCTCACTCTCGCTGTCCCGCTCTCACGCTCTCGCTGTCGCGCTCTCTCGTTCTCACTGTCCCGCTCTCTCGCTCTTGATTTCCCGCTCTCTCGCTCTCGATGTCCCGCTCTCTCGCGGTCCTTGTCCCGCTCTCTCGCTCTCGCTGTCCCGCTCTCTCGCTCTTGATTTCCCGCTCTCTCGCTCTCGATGTCCCGCTCTCTCGCGGTCCTTGTCCCGCTCTCTCGCTCTCGCTGTCCCACTCTCTCGCTCTCGCTGTCCCGCTCTCTCGCTCTCGCTGTCCCGCTCTCTCGCTCTCGCTGTCCCCCCTCTCTCTCGCTGTCCCCCTCTCTCTCTCGCTGTCCCCCCGCTCTCTCTCTCGCTGTCCCCCCGCTCTCTCTCTCGCTGTCCCCCCGCTCTCTCTCTCGCTGTCCCCCCGCTCTCTCTCTCGCTGTCCCCCCGCTCTCTCTCGCTGTCCCGCTCTCTCTCGCGCTGGCCCGCTCTCTCTCGCGCTGGCCCGCTCTCTCTCGCGCTGGCCCGCTCTCTCTCGCGCTGGCCCGCTCTCTCTCGCGCTGGCCCGCTCTCTCTCGCGCTGGCCCGCTCTCTCTCGCGCTGGCCCGCTCTCTCTCGCGCTGGCCCGCTCTCTCTCGCGCTGGCCCGCTCTCTCTCGCGCTGGCCCGCTCTCTCTCTCGCTGGCCCGCTCTCTCTCTCGCTGGCCCGCTCTCTCTCTCGCTGGCCCGCTCTCCCTCGCGCTGTCCCGCTCTCCCTCGCGCTGTCCCGCTCTCCCTCGCGCTGTCCCGCTCTCCCTCGCGCTGTCCCGCTCTCCCTCGCGCTGTCCCGCTCTCCCTCGCGCTGTCCCGCTCTCCCTCGCGCTGTCCCGCTCTCCCTCGCGCTGTCCCGCTCTCCCTCGCGCTGTCCCGCTCTCCCTCGCGCTGTCCCGCTCTCCCTCGCGCTGTCCCGCTCTCCCTCGCGCTGTCCCGCTCTCCCTCGCGCTGTCCCGCTCTCCCTCGCGCTGTCCCGCTCTCCCTCGCGCTGTCCCGCTCTCCCTCGCGCTGTCCCGCTGTCCCTACCTCTCTCTCGCTGTCCCTCTCGCTCTCTCTCTCGCTGTCCCTCTCGCTCTCTCTCTCGCTGTCCGGCTCTCTCTCTCTCTCGCTGTCCGGCTCTCTCTCTCTCTCGCTGTCCGGCTCTCTCTCTCGCTCGCTGTCCGGCTCTCTCTCTCTCTCGCTGTCCGGCTCTCTCTCTCTCTCGCTGTCCGGCTCTCTCTCTCTCTCGCTGTCCGGCTCTCTCTCTCTCTCGCTGTCCCGCTCTCTCTCTCAGTCGCTGTCCCGCTCTCTCTCAGTCGCTGTCCCGCTCTCTCTCAGTCGCTGTCCCGCTCTCTCTCAGTCGCTGTCCCGCTCTCTCTCAGTCGCTGTCCCGCTCTCTCTCAGTCGCTGTCCCGCTCTCGCTCTCCTCGCTGTCCCGCTCTCTCTCTCTCGCTGTCCCGCTCTCTCTCTCTCGCTGTCCCGCTCTCTCTCTCTCTCGCTGTCCCGCTCTCTCTCTCTCTCGCTGTCCCGCTCTCTCTCTCTCTCGCTGTCCCGCTCTCTCTCTCTCTCGCTGTCCCGCTCTCTCTCTCTCTCGCTGTCCCGCTCTCTCTCTCTCGCTGTCCCGCTCTCTCTCTCTCGCTGTCCCGCTCTCTCTCTCTCGCTGTCCCGCTCTCTCTCTCTCGCTGTCCCGCTCTCTCTCTCTCGCTGTCCCGCTCTCTCTCTCTCGCTGTCCCGCTCTCTCTCTCTCGCTGTCCCGCTCTCTCTCTCTCGCTGTCCCGCTCTCTCTCTCTCGCTGTCCCGCTCTCTCTCTCTCGCTGTCCCGCTCTCTCTCTCTCGCTGTCCCGCTCTCTCTCTCTCGCTGTCCCGCTCTCTCTCTCTCGCTGTCTCGCTCTCTCTTGCTCTCTCTCTCGCTCTCTCTTGCTCTCTCTCTCACTGTCCTGCTCTCTCTTGCTCTCTTTCTCGCTGTCCCGCTCTCTCTTGATCTCTTTCTCGCTGTCCCGCTCTCTCTTGATCTCTCTCTCGCTCTCTCCTGCTCTCTCTCGCTGTCCTGCTCTCTCTCTTGCTGTTCTGCTCTCTCTCTCTTGCTCTCCCGCTCTCTCTCTCTTGCTGTACCACTCTCTCTTGGTCTCTCTCTCGCTGTCCCGCTCTCTCTTGCTCTCTCTTTTCCTGTCCCGCTCTCCCTTTCTCTCTCTCTCGCTGTCCCGCTCTCTCGCTCTCGCTGTCCCGCTCTCTCGCTCTCGCTGTCCCGCTCTCTCGCTCTCGCTGTCCCGCTCTCTCGCTCTCGCTGTCCCGCTCTCTCGCTCTCGCTGTCCCGCTCTCTCGCTCTCGCTGTCCCGCTCTCTCGCTCTCGCTGTCCCGCTCTCTCGCTCTCGCTGTCCCGCTCTCTCGCTCTCGCTGTCCCGCTCTCTCGCTCTCGCTGTCCCGCTCTCTCGCTCTCGCTGTCCCGCTCTCTCGCTCTCGCTGTCCCGCTCTCTCTCTCTCGCTGTCCCGCTCTCTCTCTCTCGCTGTCCCGCTCTCTCTCTCTCGCTGTCCCGCTCTCTCTCTCTCGCTGTCCCGCTCTCTCTCTCTCGCTGTCCCGCTCTTTCTCTCACTGTCCCTCTCTCTCTTGCTCTCTCTCGCTTTCCCGCTCTCTCTTGCTCTCTCCCACGCTGTCCAGCTCTCTCTCTCTTGATGTCCAGCTCTCTCTCTCTTGATGTCCCGCTCTCTCTCTCTCGCTGTCCCGCTCTCTCTCTCTCGCTGTCCCGCTCTCTCTCTCTCGCTGTCCCGCTCTCTCTCTCTCGCTGTCCCGCTCTCTCTCTCTCTCGCTGTCCCGCTCTCTCTCTCTCGCTGTCCCGCTCTCTCTCTCTCGCTGTCCCGCTCTCTCTCTCTCGCTGTCCCGCTCTCTCTCTCTCGCTGTCCCGCTCTCTCTCTCTCGCTGTCCCGCTCTCTCTCTCTCGCTGTCCCGCTCTCTCTCTCTCGCTGTCCCGCTCCTTCTCTCCTGCTGTACCGCTCCCTCTCTCTCGCTGTCCCGCTCTCTCTCTCTCGCTGTCCTGCTCTCTCTCTCTCTCGCTGTCCCGCTCTCTCTCTCTCTCGCTGTCCCGCTCTCTCTCTCTCACGCTGTTCCGCTCTCTCGCTGTCCCGCTCTCTCTCTCTCCCTGTCCCGCTCTCTCTCTTTCTCTCACTGCCACACTCTCTCTCTCACTGTCCCTCTCTCTCTTGCTCTCCCGCTCTCTCTCTCTTGCTGTACCACTCTCTCTTGGTCTCTCTCTCGCTGTCCTGCTCTCTCTTGCACTCTCTTTTGCTGTCCCGCTCTCCCTTTCTCTCTCTCTCGCTGTCCCGCTCCCTCTCTCTTTCTCGCTGTCCCGCTCTCCCTTTCTCTCTCTCGCTGTCCCGCTCTCTCTCTCTCACTGTCCCGCTCTCTCTCTCTCGCTGTCCCGCTCTCTCTCTCTCGCTGTCCCGCTCTATCTCCCTCGCTGTCCTGCTCTCTCTCTCGCTGTCCCTCTCTCTGTCGCTCTCTCTCTCGCTGTCCCGCTCTCTCTTGCTCTCTCTCTCACTGTCCCGTTCTCTCTTGCTCTCTTTCTCGCTGTCCTGCTCTCTCTCTCGCTGTCCCTCTCTCTGTTGCTCTCTCTCTCGCTGTCCCGCTCTCTCTCTCGCTGTCCCGTTCTCTCTTGCTCTCTCTCTCGCTGTCCCCCCGCTCTCTCTCTCGCTGTCCCCCGCTCTCTCTCTCGCTGTCCCCCCGCTCTCTCTCTCGCTGTCCCCCCGCTCTCTCTCTCGCTGTCCCCCCGCTCTATCTCTCGCTGTCCCCCCGCTCTCTCTCTCGCTGTCCCCCCGCTCTCTCTCTCTCTCGCTGTCCCCCCGCTCTCTCTCTCTCTCGCTGTCCCGCTCTCTCTCTCTCGCTGTCCCGCTCTCTCTCTCTCGCTGTCCCGCTCTCTCTCTCTCTCGCTGTCCCGCTCTCTCTCTCTCGCTGTCCCGCTCTCTCTCTCTCGCTGTCCCGCTCTCTCTCTCTCGCTGTCCCGCTCTCTCTCTCTCGCTGTCCCGCTCTCTCTCTCTCGCTGTCCCGCTCTCTCTCTCGCTGTCCCGCTCTCTCTCTCTCGCTGTCCCGCTCTCTCTCTCTCACTGTCCCGCTCTCTCTCTCTCGCTGTCTTGCTCTCTCTGGCTCTCTCTCTCGCTCTCTCTTGCTCTCTCTCTCACTGTCCTGTCTCTCTTGCTCTCTTTCTCGCTGTCCCGCTCTCTCTTGATCTCTTTCTCGCTGTCCCGCTCTCTCTTGATCTCTCTCTCGCTCTCTCCTGCTCTCTCTCGCTGTCCTGCTCTCTCTCTTGCTGTTCTGCTCTCTCTCTCTTGCTCTCCCGCTCTCTCTCTCTTGCTGTACCATTCTCTCTTGGTCTCTCTCTCGCTGTCCCGCTCTCTCTTGCTCTCTCTTTTGCTGTCCCGCTCTCCCTTTCTCTCTCTCTCGCTGTCCCGCTCTCTCTCTCTTTCTCGCTGTCCCGCTCTCCCTTTCTCTCTCTCTCGCTGTCCCGCTCTCTCTCTCTCGCTGTCCCGCTCTCTCTCTCTCGCTGTCCCGCTCTCTCTCTCTCGCTGTCCCGCTCTCTCTCTCTCGCTGTCCCGCTCTCTCTCTCTCGCTGTCCTGCTCTCTCGCTCTCGCTGTCCCGCTCTCTCGCTCTCGCTGTCCCCCCTCTCTCTCGCTGTCCCCCTCTCTCTCTCGCTGTCCCCCCGCTCTCTCTCTCGCTGTCCCCCCGCTCTCTCTCTCGCTGTCCCCCCACTCTCTCTCTCGCTGTCCCGCTCTCTCTCGCGCTGGCCCGCTCTCTCTCGCGCTGGCCCGCTCTCTCTCGCGCTGGCCCGCTCTCTCTCGCGCTGGCCCGCTCTCTCTCGCGCTGGCCCGCTCTCTCTCGCGCTGGCCCGCTCTCTCTCGCGCTGGCCCGCTCTCTCTCGCGCTGGCCCGCTCTCTCTCGCGCTGGCCCGCTCTCTCTCGCGCTGGCCCGCTCTCTCTCGCGCTGGCCCGCTCTCTCTCGCGCTGGCCCGCTCTCTCTCGCGCTGGCCCGCTCTCTCTCGCGCTGGCCCGCTCTCTCTCTCTCGCTGTCCCGCTCTCTCTTGCTCTCTCTCTCGCTCTCTCTTGCTCTCTCTCTCACTGTCCTGCTCTCTCTTGCTCTCTTTCTCGCTGTCCCGCTCTCTCTTGATCTCTTTCTCGCTGTCCCGCTCTCTCTTGATCTCTCTCTCGCTCTCTCCTGCTCTCTCTCGCTGTCCTGCTCTCTCTCTTGCTGTTCTGCTCTCTCTCTCTTGCTCTCCCGCTCTCTCTCTCTTGCTGTACCGCTCTCTCTTGGTCTCTCTCTCGCTGTCCCGCTCTCTCTTGCTCTCTCTTTTGCTGTCCCGCTCTCCCTTTCTCTCTCTCTCGCTGTCCCGCTCTCTCGCTCTCGCTGTCCCGCTCTCTCGCTCTCGCTGTCCCGCTCTCTCGCTCTCGCTGTCCCGCTCTCTCGCTCTCGCTGTCCCTCTCTCTCTCTCTCGCTGTCCCGCTCTCTCTCTCTCGCTGTCCCGCTCTCTCTCTCTCGCTGTCCCGCTCTCTCTCTCTCGCAGTCCCGCTCTTTCTCTCACTGTCCCTCTCTCTCTTGCTCTCTCTCTCGCTTTCCCGCTCTCTCTTGCTCTCTCCCACGCTGTCCAGCTCTCTCTCTCTTGATGTCCAGCTCTCTCTCTCTTGATGTCCAGCTCTCTCTCTCTTGATGTCCCGCTCTCTCTCTCTCGCTGTCCCGCTCTCTCTCGCTGTCCCGCTCCTTCTCTCCTGCTGTACCGCTCCCTCTCTCTCGCTGTCCCGCTCTCTCTCTCTCTCTGTCCCGCTCTCTCTCTCTCTCGCTGTCCCGCTCTCTATCTCTCTCGCTGTCCCGCTCTCTCTCTCTCGCTGTCCCGCTCTCTCTCTCTCGCTGTCCCGCTCTCTCTCTCTCGCTGTCCCGCTCTCTCTCTCTCTCGCTGTCCCGCTCTCTCTCTCTCGCTGTCCCGCTCTCTCTCTCTCGCTGTCCCGCTCTCTCTCTCTCGCTGTCCCGCTCTCTCTCTCTCGCTGTCCCGCTCTCTCTCTCTCGCTGTCCCGCTCTCTCTCTCTCGCTGTCCCGCTCTCTCTCTCTCGCTGTCCCGCTCTCTCTCTCTCGCTGTCCCGCTCTCTCTCTCTCGCTGTCCCGCTCTCTCTCTCTCGCTGTCCCGCTCTCTCTCTCTCGCTGTCCCGCTCTCTCTCTCTCGCTGTCCCGCTCTCTCTCTCTCGCTGTCCCGCTCTCTCTCTCTCGCTGTCCCGCTCTCTCTCTCTCGCTGTCCCGCTCTCTCTCTCTCGCTGTCCCGCTCTCTCTCTCTCGCTGTCCCGCTCTCTCTCTCTCTCGCTGTCCCGCTCTCTCTCTCTCTCGCTGTCCCGCTCTCTCTCTCTCTCGCTGTCCCGCTCTCTCTCTCTCTCGCTGTCCCGCTCTCTCTCTCTCTCGCTGTCCCGCTCGCTCTCTCTCTCGCTGTCCCGCTCTCTCTCTCTCGCTGTCCCGCTCTCTCTCTCTCGCTGTCCCGCTCTCTCTCTCTCGCTGTCCCGCTCTCTCTCTCTCGCTGTCCAGCTCTCTCTCTCTCGCTGTCCCGCTCTCTCTCTCTCGCTGTCCAGCTCTCTCTCTCTCGCTGTCCCGCTCTCTCTCTCTCGCTGTCCCACTCCCTCTTGCACTCTCTCACGCTGTCCCGCTCTCTCGCTGTCCCGCTCTCTCTCTTGGTGTCCCGCTCTCTCTCTCTCCCTGTCCCGCTCTCTCTCTCTCCCTGTCCCGCTCTCTCTCTTTCTCTCACTGCCACACTCTCTCTCTCACTGTCCCTCTCTCTCTTGCTCTCCCGCTCTCTCTCTCTTGCTGTACCACTCTCTCTTGGTCTCTCTCTCGCTGTCCTGCTCTCTCTTGCACTCTCTTTTGCTGTCCCGCTCTCCCTTTCTCTCTCTCTCGCTGTCCTGCTCTCTCTCTCTTTCTCGCTGTCCTGCTCTCCCTTTCTCTCTCTCGCTGTCCCGCTCTCTCTCTCTCGCTGTCCCGCTCTCTCTCTCTCGCTGTCCCGATCTCTCTCTCTCGCTGTCCCGCTCTCTCTCTCTCGCTGTCCCGCTCACTCTCTCTCGCTGTCCCGCTCTCTCTCTCTCGCTGTCCCGCTCTCTCTCTCTCGCTGTCCCGCTCTCTCTCTCTCGCTGTCCCGCTCTATCTCCCTCGCTGTCCTGCTCTCTCTCTCGCTGTCCCTCTCTCTGTTGCTCTCTCTCTCGCTGTCCCGCTCTCTCTTGCCCTCTCTCTCACTGTCCCGTTCTCTCTTGCTCTCTTTCTCGCTGTCCTGCTCTCTCTCTCGCTGTCCCTCTCTCTGTTGCTCTCTCTCTCGCTGTCCCGCTCTCTCTCTCGCTGTCCCTTTCTCTCTTGCTCTCTCTCTCGCTGTCCTGCTCTCTCTCTCTCGTTGTCCCGCTCTCTCTCTCTCACTGTTCCACTCTCTCTCTCTCTCTCTCTCGCTGTCCCTCTCGCTCTCGCTCTCCCGATCTCTCGCTCTCGCTGTCCCGCTATCTCGCTCTTGCTGTCCCGCTATCTCGCTCTTGCTGTCCCGCTATCTCGCTCTTGCTGTCCCGCTATCTCGCTCTTGCTGTCCCGCTCTCTCGCTCTCTCTGTCCGGCTCTCTCGCTCTCTCTGTCCGGCTCTCTCGCTCTCTCTGTCCGGCTCTCTCGCTCTCTCTGTCCGGCTCTCTCGCTCTCTCTGTCCGGCTCTCTCGCTCTCTCTGTCCGGCTCTCTCGCTCTCTCTGTCCGGCTCTCTCGCTCTCTCTGTCCGGCTCTCTCGCTCTCTCTGTCCGGCTCTCTCGCTCTCTCTGTCCGGCTCTCTCGCTCTCGCTGTCCGGCTCTCTCGCTCTCGCTGTCCGGCTCTCTCGCTCTCGCTGTCCGGCTCTCTCGCTCTCGCTGTCCGGCTCTCTCGCTCTCGCTGTCCGTCTCTCTCGCTCCTCGCTGTCCGGCTCTCTCGCTTTCGCAGTCTCGCTCTCACTGTCAAGCTGTCTCTCTCTCGCTGTCTCCCTCTCTCTCTCTCGCTCTCCCGCTTGCTCTCTCGCTGACCCGCTCTCTGTCTCTTGCTGTCCCGCTCTCTCTCACTTGCTGTCACGCTCTCTCTCTCTCTCGCTGTCCCGCTCTCTCTCTCTCGCTGTCCTGCTCTCTCTTGCTCTCTCTCTCGCTGTCCTGCTCTCTCTCTGTCTCGCTGTCCCGCTCTCTCTCTCTCGCTGTCCAGGTCTCTCTCTCGCTGTCCCTCTCTCTCTTGCTGTCCACTCTCTCTTGCTCTCTCTCTCGCTGTTACGCTCCCTCTTGCTCTCGCTGTCCCACTCTGTCGCTCTCGCTGACCCGCTATCTCTCTCTTGCTGTCCCGCTCTCTCTCTGACTCTCTCATTGTCACTCTCTCGCTCTGACTCTCTCACTGTCCCTCTCTCTCTCTCTCGCTGTCCTGCTCTTTCCCTCTCTCTGTTCTGCTCCTTCCCTCTCTCTGTTCTGCTCCTTCCCTCTCACTGTCCCGCTCTCTCTCTCTCGCTGTCCCGCTCTCTCTCTCTCGCTGTCCCGGTCTCTCTCTCTCGCTGTCCAGGTCTCTCTCTCGCTGTCCCTCTCTCTCTTGCTGTCCACTCTCTCTTGCTCTCTCTCTCGCTGTTCCGCTCCCTCTTGCTCTCGCTGTCCCGCTCTGTCGCTCTCGCTGACCCGCTATCTCTCTCTTGCTGTCACGCTCTCTCTCTGACTCTCTCGTTGTCACTCTCTCTCTCTGACTCTCTCACTGTCCCTCTCTCTCTCGCTGTCCTGCTCTCCCTTTCTCTCTCCCTCACTCTCCCGCTCTCTCTCTCTCGCTGTCCCGCTCTACCTTGCTCTCTCTCTCACTGTCCCGCTGTCTCTCTTTCGCTGTCCCGCTCTCTCTCTCTCGCTACCCGACTCTCTCTCTCTCTCGCTGTCCCGCTCTCTCTCTCTCGCTGTCCCGCTCTCTCTCTCTCGCTGTCCCGCTCTCTCTCTCTCGCTGTCCCGCTCTCTCTCTCTCGCTGTCCCGCTCTCTCTCTCTCGCTGTCCCGCTCTCTCTCTCTCGCTGTACCGCTCTCTCTCTCTCGCTGTACCGCTCTCTCTCTCTCGCTGTCCCAGTCTCTCACTCTCGCTGTCCCGCTCTCCCACTCTCGCTGTCCCGCTCTCTCTCTCTCGCTGTCCCGCTCTCTCTCTCTCGCTGTCCCGCTCTCTCTCTCTCGCTGTCCCGCTCTCTCTCTCTCGCTGTCCCGCTCTCTCTCTCTCGCTGTCCCGCTCTCTCTCTCTCGCTGTCCCGCTCTCTCTCTCTCGCTGTCCCGCTCTCTCTCTCTCGCTGTCCCGCTCTCTCTCTCTCGCTGTCCCGCTCTCTCTCTCTCGCTGTCCCGCTCTCTCTCTCTCGCTGTCCCGCTCTCTCTCTCTCGCTGTCCCGCTCTCTATCTCTCGCTGTCCCGCTCTCTCTCTCTCGCTGTCCCGCTCCTTCTCTCCTGCTGTACCGCTCCCTCTCTCTCGCTGTCCCGCTCTCTCTCTCTCGCTGTCCCGCTCCTTCTCTCCTGCTGTACCGCTCCCTCTCTCTCGCTGTCCCGCTCTCTCTCTCTCGCTGTCCCGCTCTCTCTCTCGCTGTCCCGCTCTCTCTCTCTCGCTGTCCCGCTCTCTCTCTCTCGCTGTCCCGCTCTCTCTCTCTCGCTGTCCCGCTCTCTCTCTCTCGCTGTCCCGCTCTCTCTCTCTCGCTGTCCCGCTCTCTCTCTCTCGCTGTCCCGCTCTCTCTCTCTCGCTGTCCCGCTCTCTCTCTCTCGCTGTCCCGCTCTCTCTCTCTCGCTGTCCCGCTCTCTCTCTCTCGCTGTCCCGCTCTCTCTCTCTCGCTGTCCCGCTCTCTCTCTCTCGCTGTCCCGCTCTCTCTCTCTAGCTGTCCCGCTCTCTCTCTCTCGCTGTCCCGCTCTCTCTCTCTCGCTGTCCCGCTCTCTCTCTCTCGCTGTCCCGCTCTCTCTCTCTCGCTGTCCCGCTCTCTCTCTCTCGCTGTCCCCGCTCTCTCTCTCTCGCTGTCCCGCTCTCTCTCTCTCGCTGTCCCGCTCCCTCTTGCACTCTCTCACGCTGTCCCGCTCTCTCGCTGTCCCGCTCTCTCTCTTGGTGCCCCGCTCTCTCTCTTCTCCCTGTCCCGCTCTCTCTCTCTCCCTGTCCCGCTCTCTCTCTCTCCCTGTCCCGCTCTCTCTCTTTCTCTCACTGCCACACTCTCTCTCTCACTGTCCCTCTCTCTCTTGCTCTCCCGCTCTCTCTCTCTTGCTGTACCACTCTCTCTTGGTCTCTCTCTCGCTGTCCTGCTCTCTCTTGCACTCTCTTTTGCTGTCCCGCTCTCCCTTTCTCTCTCTCTCGCTGTCCCGCTCTCTCTCTCTTTCTCGCTGTCCCGCTCTCCCTTTCTCTCTCTCGCTGTCCCGCTCTCTCTCTCTCACTGTCCCGCTCTCTCTCTCGCTGTCCCGCTCTATCTCCCTCGCTGTCCTGCTCTCTCTCTCGCTGTCCCTCTCTCTTTTGCTCTTTCTCTCGCTGTCCCGCTCTCTCTTGCTCTCTCTCTCACTGTCCCGTTCTCTCTTGCTCTCTCTCTCGCTGTCCTGCTCTCTCTCTCGCTGTCCCTCTCTCTGTTGCTCTCTCTCTCGCTGTCCCGCTCTCTCTCTCGCTGTCCCGTTCTCTCTTGCTCTCTCTCTCGCTGTCCTGCTCTCTCTCTCTCTCGTTGTCCCGCTCTCTCTCTCTCACTGTTCCGCTCTCTCTCTCTCTCTCGCTGTCCCTCTCTCTCTCGCTCTTGCTCTCCCGATCTCTCGCTCTCGCTGTCCCGCTATCTCGCTCTTGCTGTCCCGCTATCTCGCTCTTGCTGTCCCGCTATCTCGCTCTTGCTGTCCCGCTATCTCGCTCTTGCTGTCCCGCTATCTCGCTCTTGCTGTCCCGCTATCTCACTCTCGCTGTCCCGCTCTCTCGCTCTCTCTGTCCCGCTCTCTCGCTCTCTCTGTCCGGCTCTTTCGCTCTCGCTGTCCGGCTCTCACGCTCTCGCTGTCCGGCTCTCACGCTCTCGCTGTCCGGCTCTCACGCTCTCGCTGTCCGGCTCTCACGCTCTCGCTGTCCGGCTCTCACGCTCTCGCTGTCCGTCTCTCTCGCTCTCGCTGTCCCGCTCTCTCGCTTTCGCAGTCTCGCTCTCGCTGTCAAGCTGTCTCTCTCTCGCTGTCTCCCTCTCTCTCTCTCGCTCTCCCGCTTGCTCTCTCGCTGACCCGCTCTCTCTCACTTGCTGTCCCGCTCTCTCTCACTTGCTGTCACGCTCTCTCTCTCTCTCGCTGTCCCGCTCTCTCTCTCTCGCTGTCCCGCTCTCTCTTGCTCTCTCTCTCGCTGTCTTGCTCTCTCTCTGTCTCGCTGTCCCGCTCTCTCTCTCTCGCTGTCCAGGTCTCTCTCTCGCTGTCCCTCTCTCTCTTGCTGTCCACTCTCTCTTGCTCTCTCTCTCGCTGTTACGCTGCCTCTTGCTCTCGCTGTCCCACTCTGTCGCTCTCGGTGACCCGCTATCTCTCTCTTGCTGTCCCGCTCTCTCTCTGACTCTCTCGTTGTCACTCTCTCTCTCTGACTCTCTCACTGTCCCTCTCTCTCTCTCTCGCTGTCCTGCTCTCCCTTTCTCTCTCCCTCACTCTCCCGCTCTCTCTCTCTCGCTGTCCCGCTCTACCTTGCTCTCTCTCTCACTGTCCCGCTGTCTCTCTTTCGCTGTCCCGCTCTCTCTCTCTCGCTACCCGACTCTCTCTCTCTCTCGCTGTCCCGCTCTCTCTCTCTCGCTGTCCCGCTCTCTCTCTCTCGCTGTCCCGCTCTCTCTCTCTCGCTGTCCCGCTCTCTCTCTCTCGCTGTCCCGCTCTCTCTCTCTCGCTGTCCCGCTCTCTCTCTCTCGCTGTCCCGCTCTCTCTCTCTCGCTGTCCCGCTCTCTCTCTCTCGCTGTCCCGCTCTCTCTCTCTCGCTGTCCCGCTCTCTCTCTCTCGCTGTCCCGCTCTCTCTCTCTCGCTGTCCCGCTCTCTCTCTCTCGCTGTCCCGCTCTCTCTCTCTCTCTGTCCCGCTCTCTCGCTCTCTCTGTCCGGCTCTTTCGCTCTCTCTGTCCGGCTCTCTCGCTCTCTCTGTCCGGCTCTCACGCTCTCGCTGTCCGGCTCTCTCGCTCTCGCTGTCCGGCTCTCACGCTCTCGCTGTCCGGCTCTCACGCTCTCGCTGTCCGGCTCTCACGCTCTCGCTGTCCGGCTCTCTCGCTCTCGCTGTCCCGCTCTCTCGCTTTCGCAGTCTCGCTCTCGCTGTCAAGCTGTCTCTCTCTCGCTGTCTCCCTCTCTCTCTCTCGCTCTCCCGCTTGCTCTCTCGCTGACCCGCTCTCTCTCACTTGCTGTCCCGCTCTCTCTCACTTGCTGTCACGCTCTCTCTCTCTCTCGCTGTCCCGCTCTCTCTCTCTCGCTGTCCCGCTCTCTCTTGCTCTCTCTCTCGCTGTCTTGCTCTCTCTCTGTCTCGCTGTCCCGCTCTCTCTCTCTCGCTGTCCAGGTCTCTCTCTCGCTGTCCCTCTCTCTCTTGCTGTCCACTCTCTCTTGCTCTCTCTCTCGCTGTTACGCTCCCTCTTGCTCTCGCTGTCCCACTCTGTCGCTCTCGGTGACCCGCTATCTCTCTCTTGCTGTCCCGCTCTCTCTCTGACTCTCTCGTTGTCACTCTCTCTCTCTGACTCTCTCACTGTCCCTCTCTCTCTCTCTCGCTGTCCTGCTCTCCCTTTCTCTCTCCCTCACTCTCCCGCTCTCTCTCTCTTGCTGTCCCGCGCTACCTTGCTCTCTCTCTCACTGTCCCACTGTCTCTCTTTCGCTGTCCCGCTCTCTCTTGCTCTCTGTCTCGCTGTCCTGCTCTCTCTCTCTCTCGCTGTCCCGCTCTCTCTCTCTCGCTGTCCCGCTCTTTCCCTCTCGCTGTCCCGCTCTTTCCCTCTCTCTGTCCTGCTCCTTCCCTCTCACTGTCCCGCTCTCTCTCTCTCGCTGTCCCGGTCTCTCTCTCTCGCTGTCCAGGTCTCTCTCTCGCTGTCCCTCTCTCTCTTGCTGTCCACTCTCTCTTGCTCTCTCTCTCGCTGTTCCGCTCCCTCTTGCTCTCGCTGTCCCGCTCTGTCGCTCTCGCTGACCCGCTATCTCTCTCTTGCTGTCCCGCTCTCTCTCTGACTCTCTCGTTGTCACTCTCTCTCTCTGACTCTCTCACTGTCCCTCTCTCTCTCTCTCGCTGTCCTGCTCTCCCTTTCTCTCTCCCTCACTCTCCCGCTCTCTCTCTCTCGCTGTCCCGCTCTACCTTGCTCTCTCTCTCACTGTCCCGCTGTCTCTCTTTCGCTGTCCCGCTCTCTCTCTCTCGCTACCCGACTCTCTCTCTCTCTCGCTGTCCCCGCTCTCTCTCTCTCGCTGTCCCGCTCTCTCTCTCACGCTGTCCCGCTCTCTCTCTCACGCTGTCCCGCTCTCTCTCTCACGCTGTCCCGCTCTCTCTCTCTCGCTGTCCCGCTCTCTCTCTCTCGCTGTCCCGCTCTCTCTCTCTCGCTGTCCCAGTCTCTCGCTCTCGCTGTCCCGCTCTCTCGCTCTCGCTGTCCCGCTCTCTCTCTCTCGCTGTCCCTCTCTCTCTTGCTGTCCACTCTCTCTCTCGCTGTTCCGCTCTCTCTTGCTCTTGCTGTCCCGCTCTGTCGCTCTCGCTGACCCGCTCTCTCACTCTCGCTGTCCCGCTCTCGCTGTCCCGCTCTCTCGCTCTCGCTGTCCCGCTCTCTCGCTCTCGCTGTCCCGCTCTCTCGCTCTCGCTGTCCCGCTCTCTCGCTCTCGCTGTCCCGCTCTCTCGCTCTCGCTGTCCCGCTCTCTCGCTCTCGCTGTCCCGCTCTCTCGCTCTCGCTGTCCCGCTCTCTCGCTCTCGCTGTCCCGCTCTCTCGCTCTCGCTGTCCCGCTCTCTCGCTCTCGCTGTCCCGCTCTCTCGCTCTCGCTGTCCCGCTCTCTCGCTCTCGCTGTCCCGCTCTCTCGCTCTCGCTGTCCCGCTCTCTCGCTCTCGCTGTCCCGCTCTCTCGCTCTCGCTGTCCCGCTCTCTCGCTCTCGCTGTCCCGCTCTCTCGCTCTCGCTGTCCCGCTCTCTCGCTCTCGCTGTCCCGCTCTCTCGCTCTCGCTGTCCCGCTCTCTCGCTCTCGCTGTCCCGCTCTCTCGCTCTCGCTGTCCCGCTCTCTCGCTCTCGCTGTCCCGCTCTCTGTTGCTCTCTCTCTCGCTGTCCCACTCCCTCTTGCACTCTCTCACGCTGTCCCGCTCTCTCGCTGTCCCGCTCTCTCTCTCTCCCTGTCCCGCTCTCTCTCTTTCTCTCGCTGCCACACTCTCTCTCTCAGTGTCCCGCTCTCAATTGCTCTCTCTCTCGCTGTCTCACTCTCTCTTGCTCTCTCTTTCGCTTCCCTCTCTCTCTCGCTATCTCTCTCACTGCCCTGCTCTCTCTTGCTCTCTTTCTTGCTGTCCCGCTCTCTCTTGATCTCTCTCTCGCTCTCTCCTGCTCTCTCTCGCTGTCCTGCTCTCCCTCTTGCTGTTCTGCTCTCTCTCTCTAGCTCTCCCGCTCTCTCTCTCTTGCTGTACCACTCCCTCTTGGTCTCTCTCTTGCTGTCCCGCTCTCTCTTGCTCTCTCTTTTGCTGTCCCGCTCTCCCTTTCTCTCTCTCTCGCTGTCCCGCTCTCTCTCTCTTTCTCGCTGTCCCGCTCTCCCTTTCTCTCTCTCTCGCTGTCCCGCTCTCTCTCTCTCGCTGTCCCGCTCTCTCTCTCTCGCTGTCCCGCTCTCTCTCTCTCACTGTCCCGCTCTCTCTCTCTTGCTGTCCCGCTCTCCCTTGTTCTCTTTCTCGCTCTCTCTTGCTCTCTCTCTCACTGTTGCAGTCTCTCTTGCTGTCTCTCTCACTGTCCCGATCTCCCTTGCTCTCTGTCTCACTGTCCAACTCTCTGTCTCACTGTCCCGCTCTCTCTCTCTCGCTGTCCCACTCTCTCTCTCTTGCTGTCCCGCTCTCTCTCTCTTGCTGTCCCGCTCTCTCTCTCTTGCTGTCCCGCTCTCTCTCTCTCGCTGTTCCGCTCTCTCTCTCTCGCTGTCCCTCTCTTTCTCTCGCTCTCTTGCTTTCCCTCTCTCTCCCTCTCTCGCTCTTGCTCTCCCGCTCTCTCGCTCTCGCTGTCCCGCTATGTCGCTCTCGCTGTCCCGCTCTCTCCCTCTCGCTGTCCCGCTCTCTCCCTCTCGCTGTCCCGCTCTCTCCCTCTCGCTGTCCCGCTCTCTCCCTCTCGCTGTCCCGCTCTCTCCCTCTCGCTGTCCCGCTCTCTCGCTCTCTGTCCTGCTCTCTCGCTCTCTGTCCCGCTCTCTCGCACTCTCTGTTCCGCTCTCTTGCACTCTCTGTCCCGCTCTCTCGCTCTCTCTGTCCCGCTCTCTCGCTCTCTCTGTCCCGCTCTCTCGCTCTCTCTGTCCCGCTCTCTCGCTCTCGCTGTCCCGCTCTCTCGCTCTCGCTGTCCCGCTCTCTCTCTCTCGCTGTCCCGCTCTCTCTCTCTCGCTGTCCCGCTCTCTCTCTCTCGCTGTCCCGCTCTCTCTCTCTCGCTGTCCCGCTCTCTCTCTCTCGCTGTCCCGCTCTCTCTCTCTCGCTGTCCCGCTCTCTCGCTCTCGCTGTCCCGCTCTCTCGCTCTCGCTGTCCCGCTCTCTCGCTCTCGCTGTCCCGCTCTCTCGCTCTCGCTGTCCCGCTCTCTCTCTCTCGCTGTCCCGCTGTCTCGCTCTCGCTGTCCCGCACTCTCGCTCTCGCTGTTCCGCTCTCTCTCTCTCTCGCTGTCCCTCTCTTTCTCTCGCTCTCTCGCTGTCCCTCTCTCTCTCTCTCTCGCTCTTGCTCTCCCGCTCTCTCGCTCTCGCTGTCCCGCTATCTCGCTCTCGCTGTCCCGCTCTCTTGCTCTCGCTGTCCCGCTCTCTCCCTCTCGCTGTCCCGCTCTCTCCCTCTCGCTGTCCCGCTCTCTCGCTCTCTGTCCCGCTCTCTCGCTCTCTCTGTCCCGCTCTCTCGCTCTCTCTGTCCCGCTCTCTCGCTCTCGCTGTCCGGCTCTCTCACTCTCGCTGTCCGGCTCTCTCACTCTCGCTGTCCGGCTCTCTCACTCTCGCTGTCCCGCTCTCACGCTCTCGCTGTCGCGCTCTCTCGTTCTCACTGTCCCGCTCTCTCGCTCTTGATTTCCCGCTCTCTCGCTCTTGATTTCCCGCTCTCTCGCTCTCGCTGTCCCGCTCTCTCGCTCTCGCTGTCCCGCTCTCTCGCTCTTGATTTCCCGCTCTCTCGCTCTTGATGTCCCGCTCTCTCGCGGTCCTTGTCCCGCTCTCTCGCTCTCGCTGTCCCACTCTCTCGCTCTCGCTGTCCCGCTCTCTCGCTCTCGCTGTCCCCCCTCTCTCTCGCTGTCCCCCTCTCTCTCTCGCTGTCCCCCCGCTCTCTCTCTTGCTGTCCCCCCGCTCTCTCTCTCGCTGTCCCCCCCGCTCTCTCTCTCGCTGTCCCGCTCTCTCTCTCGCTGTCCTGCTCTCTCTCGCGCTGGCCCGCTCTCTCTCGCGCCGGCCCGCTCTCTCTCGCGCCGGCCCGCTCTCTCTCGCGCCGGCCCGCTCTCTCTCGCGCCGGCCCGCTCTCTCTCGCGCCGGCCCGCTCTCTCTCGCGCCGGCCCGCTCTCTCTCGCGCCGGCCCGCTCTCTCTCGCGCCGGCCCGCTCTCTCTCGCGCCGGCCCGCTCTCTCTCGCGCCGGCCCGCTCTCTCTCGCGCCGGCCCGCTCTCTCTCGCGCCGGCCCGCTCTCTCTCGCGCCGGCCCGCTCTCTCTCGCGCCGGCCCGCTCTCTCTCGCGCCGGCCCGCTCTCTCTCGCGCCGGCCCGCTCTCTCTCGCGCCGGCCCGCTCTCTCTCGCGCCGGCCCGCTCTCTCTCGCGCCGGCCCGCTCTCTCTCGCGCCGGCCCGCTCTCTCTCGCGCCGGCCCGCTCTCTCTCGCGCCGGCCCGCTCTCTCTCGCGCCGGCCCGCTCTCTCTCGCGCCGGCCCGCTCTCTCTCGCGCCGGCCCGCTCTCTCTCGCGCCGGCCCGCTCTCTCTCGCGCCGGCCCGCTCTCTCTCGCGCCGGCCCGCTCTCTCTCGCGCCGGCCCGCTCTCTCTCGCGCCGGCCCGCTCTCTCTCGCGCCGGCCCGCTCTCTCTCGCGCCGGCCCGCTCTCTCTCGCGCCGGCCCGCTCTCTCTCGCGCCGGCCCGCTCTCTCTCGCGCCGGCCCGCTCTCTCTCGCGCCGGCCCGCTCTCTCTCGCCGCCGGCCCGCTCTCTCTCGCGCCGGCCCGCTCTCTCTCGCGCCGGCCCGTCTCTCTCGCGCGCGGCCCGCTCTCTCTCGCGCCGGCCCGCTCTCTCTCGCGCCGGCCCGCTCTCTCTCGCGCCGGCCCGCTCTCTCTCGCGCCGGCCCGCTCTCTCTCGCGCCGGCCCGCTCTCTCTCGCGCCGGCCCGCTCTCTCTCGCGCCGGCCCGCTCTCTCTCGCGCCGGCCCGCTCTCTCCTCGCGCCGGCCCGCTCTCTCTCGCGCCGGCCCGCTCTCTCTCGCGCCGGCCCGCTCTCTCTCGCGCCGGCCCGCTCTCTCTCCGCGCCGGCCCGCTCTCTCTCGCGCCGGCCCGCTCTCTCTCGCGCCGGCCCGCTCTCTCTCGCGCCGGCCCGCTCTCTCTCGCGCCGGCCCGCTCTCTCTCGCGCCGGCCCGCTCTCTCTCGCGCCGGCCCGCTCTCTCTCGCGCCGGCCCGCTCTCTCTCGCGCCGGCCCGCTCTCTCTCGCGCCGGCCCGCTCTCTCTCGCGCCGGCCCGCTCTCCTCCTCGCGCCGGCCCGCTCTCTCTCGCGCCGGCCCGCTCTCCTCCTCGCGCCGGCCCGCTCTCTCTCGCGCCGGCCCGCTCTCTCTCGCGCCGGCCCGCTCTCTCTCGCGCCGGCCCGCTCTCTCTCGCGCCGGCCCGCTCTCTCTCGCGCCGGCCCGCTCTCTCTCGCGCCGGCCCGCTCTCTCTCGCGCCGGCCCGCTCTCTCTCGCGCCGGCCCGCTCTCTCTCGCGCCGGCCCGCTCTCTCTCGCGCCGGCCCGCTCTCTCTCCGCGCCGGCCCGCTCTCTCTCGCGCCGGCCCGCTCTCTCTCGCGCCGGCCCGCTCTCTCTCGCGCCGGCCCGCTCTCTCTCGCGCCGGCCCGCTCTCTCTCGCGCCGGCCCGCTCTCTCTCGCGCCGGCCCGCTCTCTCTCGCGCCGGCCCGCTCTCTCTCGCGCCGGCCCGCTCTCTCTCGCGCCGGCCCGCTCTCTCTCGCGCCGGCCCCTCGGCCCGCTCTCTCTCGCGCCGGCCCGCTCTCTCTCGCGCCGGCCCGCTCTCTCTCGCGCCGGCCCGCTCTCTCTCGCGCCGGCCCGCTCTCTCTCGCGCCGGCCCGCTCTCTCTCGCGCCGGCCCGCTCTCTCTCGCGCCGGCCCGCTCTCTCTCGCGCCGGCCCGCTCTCTCTCGCGCCGGCCCGCTCTCTCTCGCGCCGGCCCGCTCTCTCTCGCGCCGGCCCGCTCTCCCTCTCGCCCGGCCCGCTCTCCCTCTCGCCGGCCCGCTCTCCCTCTCGCCGGCCCGCTCTCCCTCGCGCCGGCCCGCTCTCCCTCGCGCCGGCCCGCTCTCCCTCGCGCCGTCCCGCTCTCCCTCGCGCCGTCCCGCTCTCCCTCGCGCCGTCCCGCTCTCCCTCGCGCCGTCCCGCTGTCCCTACCTCTCTCTCGCTGTCCCTCTCGCTCTCTCTCTCGCTGTCCCTCTCGCTCTCTCTCTCGCTGTCCGGCTCTCTCTCTCTCTCTCGCTGTCCGGCTCTCTCTCTCTCTCTCGCTGTCCCGCTCTCTCTCTCACTGTCCTGCTCTCTCTTGCTCTCTTTCTCGCTGTCCCGCTCTCTCTTGATCTCTTTCTCGCTGTCCCGCTCTCTCTTGATCTCTCTCTCGCTCTCTCCAGCTCTCTCTCGCTGTCCTGCTCTCTCTCTTGCTGTTCTGCTCTCTCTCTCTTGCTCTCCCGCTCTCTCTCTCTTGCTGTACCACTCTCTCTTGGTCTCTCTCTCGCTGTCCCGCTCTCTCTTGCTCTCCTCTTTTCCTGTCCCGCTCTCCCCTTTCTCTCTCTCTCGCTGTCCCGCTCTCTCGCTCTCGCTGTCCCGCTCTCTCGCTCTCGCTGTCCCGCTCTCTCGCTCTCGCTGTCCCGCTCTCTCGCTCTCGCTGTCCCGCTCTCTCGCTCTCGCTGTCCCGCTCTCTCACTTTCGCTGTCCCGCTCTCTCTCTCTCGCTGTCCCGCTCTCTCTCTCTCGCTGTCCCGCTCTCTCACTCTCGCTGTCCCGCTCTCTCTCTCTCGCTGTCCCGCTCTCTCTCTCTCGCTGTCCCGCTCTTTCTCTCTCGCTGTCCCACTCTCTCTCTCTCGCTGTCCCGCTCTCTCTCTCTCGCTGTCCCGCTCTTTCTCTCACTGTCCCTCTCTCTCTCGCTTTCCCGCTCTCTCTTGCTCTCTCCCACGCTGTCCAGCTCTCTCCCTCTTGATGTCCAGCTCTCTCTCTCTTGATGTCCAGCTCTCTCTCTCTTGATGTCCCGCTCTCTCTCTCTCGCTGTCCCGCTCTCTCTCTCTCGCTGTCCCGCTCTCTCTCTCTCGCTGTCCCGCTCTCTCTCTCTCGCTGTCCCGCTCTCTCTCTCTCGCTGTCCCGCTCTCTCTCTCTCGCTGTCCCGCTCTCTCTCTCTCGCTGTCCCGCTCTCTCTCTCTCGCTGTCCCGCTCCTTCTCTCCTGCTGTCCCGCTCTCTCTCTCTCACGCTGTCCCGCTCTCTTGCTGTCCCGCTCTCTCTCTCTCCCTGTCCCGCTCTCTCTCTTTCTCTCACTGCCACACTCTCTCTCTCACTGTCCCTCTCTCTCTTGCTCTCCCCGCTCTCTCTCTCTTGCTGTACCACTCTCTCTTGGTCTCTCTCTCGCTGTCCTGCTCTCTCTTGCACTCTCTTTTGCTGTCCCGCTCTCCCTTTCTCTCTCTCTCGTGTCCCGCTCCCTCTCTCTTTCTCGCTGTCCCGCTCTCCCTTTCTCTCTCTCGCTGTCCCGCTCTCTCTCTCTCACTGTCCCGCTCTCTCTCTCTCGCTGTCCCCGCTCTCTCTCTCTCGCTGTCCCGCTCTATCTCCCTTGCTGTCCTGCTCTCTCTCTCGCTGTCCCTCTCTCTGTCGCTCTCTCTCTCGCTGTCCCGCTCTCTCTTGCTCTCTCTCTCACTGTCCCGTTCTCTCTTGCTCTCTTTCTCGCTGTCCTGCTCTCTCTCTCGCTGTCCCTCTCTCTGTTACTCTCTCTCTCGCTGTCCCCCCCGCTCTCTCTCTCGCTGTCCCCCCGCTCTCTCTCTCGCTGACCCCCGCTCTCTCTCTCGCTGTCCCCCCGCTCTCTCTCTCGCTGTCCCCCCCGCTCTCTCTCTCTCTCGCTGTCCCCCCCGCTCTCTCTCTCTCTCGCTGTCCCCCCCGCTCTCTCTCTCTCTCGCTGTCCCCCGCTCTCTCTCTCTCTCGCTGTCCCGCTCTCTCTCTCTCGCTGTCCCGCTCTCTCTCTCTCGCTGTCCCGCTCTCTCTCTCTCGCTGTCCCGCTCTCTCTCTCTTGCTGTCCCGCTCTCTCTCTCTCGCTGTCCCGCTCTCTCTCTCTCGCTGTCCCGCTCTCTCTCTCTCGCTGTCCCGCTCTCTCTCTCTCGCTGTCCCGCTCTCTCTCTCTCGCTGTCCCGCTCTCTCTCTCTCGCTGTCCCGCTCTCTCTCTCTCGCTGTCTCGCTCTCTCTGGCTCTCTCTCTCGCTCTCTCTTGCTCTCTCTCTCACTGTCCTGCTCTCTCTTGCTCTCTTTCTCGCTGTCCCGCTCTCTCTTGATCTCTTTCTCGCTGTCCCCGCTCTCTCTTGATCTCTCTCTCGCTCTCTCCTGCTCTCTCTCGCTGTCCTGCCTCTCTCTCTTGCTGTTCTGCTCTCTCTCTCTTGCTCTCTCCCGCTCTCTCTCTCTTGCTGTACCATTCTCTCTTGGTCTCTCTCTCGCTGTCCCGCTCTCTCTTGCTCTCTCTTTTGCTGTCCCGCTCTCCCTTTCTCTCTCTCTCGCTGTCCCGCTCTCTCTCTCTTTCTCGCTGTCCCGCCTCTCTCTCTCTCGCTGTCCCGCTCTCTCTCTCTCGCTGTCCCGCTCTCTCTCTCTCGCTGTCCCGCTCTCTCTCTCTCGCTGTCCCGCTCTCTCTCTCTCGCTGTCCCGCTCTCTCTCTCTCGCTGTCCCGCTCTCTCTCTCTCGCTGTCCTGCTCTCTCTCTCTTGCTGTCCCCGCTCTCCCTTGTTCTCTTTCTCGCTCTGTCTTGCTCTCTCTCTCACTGTCGCGGTCTCTCTTGCTGTCTCTCTCGCTGTCCCGATCTCCCTTGCTCTCTGTCTCACTGTCCAACTCTCTGTCTCACTGTCCCGCTCTCTCTCTCTCGCTGTCCCGCTCTCTCTCTCTCGCTGTCCCGCTCTCTCTCTCTCGCTGTCCCGCTCTCTCTCTCTCGCTGTCCCGCTCTCTCTCTCTTGCTGTCCCGCTCTCTCTCTCTCGCTGTTCCGCTCTCTCTCTCTCTCGCTGTCCCTCTCTTTCTCTCGCTCTCTCGCTGTCCCTCTCTCTCTCTCTCTCGCTCTTGCTCTCCCGCTCTCTCGCTCTCGCTGTCCCGCTATCTCGCTCTCGCTGTCCCGCTCCCCTCTCGCTGTCCCGCTCTCTCCCTCTCGCTGTCCCGCTCTCTCCCTCTCGCTGTCCCCGCTCTCTCGCTCTCTGTCCCGCTCTCTCGCTCTCTCTGTCCCGCTCTCTCGCTCTCTCTGTCCCGCTCTCTCGCTCTCGCTGTCCCGCTCTCTCGCTCTCGCTGTCCGGCTCTCTCGCTCTCGCTGTCCGGCTCTCTCACTCTTGCTGTCCGGCTCTCTCGCTCTTGCTGTCCGGCTCTCTCGCTCTCGCTGTCCCGCTCTCACGCTCTCGCTGTCGCGCTCTCTCGTTCTCACTGTCCCGCTCTCTCGCTCTTGATTTCCCGCTCTCTCGCTCTCGATGTCCCGCTCTCTCGCGGTCCTTGTCCCGCTCTCTCGCTCTCGCTGTCCCGCTCTCTCGCTCTTGATTTCCCGCTCTCTCGCTCTCGATGTCCCGCTCTCTCGCGGTCCTTGTCCCGCTCTCTCGCGGTCCTTGTCCCGCTCTCTCGCTCTCGCTGTCCCACTCTCTCGCTCTCGCTGTCCCGCTCTCTCGCTCTCGCTGTTCCCCCCTCTCTCTCGCTGTCCCCCTCTCTCTCTCGCTGTCCCCCCGCTCTCTCTCTCGCTGTCCCCCCGCTCTCTCTGTCGCTGTCCCCCCGCTCTCTCTGTCGCTGTCCCCCCCGCTCTCTCTGTCGCTGTCCCCCCGCTCTCTCTGTCGCTGTCCCGCTCTCCTCTCTCGCTGGCCCGCTCTCTCTCGCGCTGGCCCGCTCTCTCTCGCGCTGGCCCGCTCTCTCTCGCGCTGGCCCGCTCTCTCTCGCGCTGGCCCGCTCTCTCTCGCGCTGGCCCGCTCTCTCTCGCGCTGGCCCGCTCTCGCTCGCGCTGGCCCGCTCTCTCTCGCGCTGGCCCGCTCTCTCTCGCGCTGGCCCGCTCTCTCTCGCGCTGGCCCGCTCTCTCTCGCGCTGGCCCGCTCTCTCTCGCGCTGGCCCCGCTCTCTCTCGCGCTGGCCCCGCTCTCTCTCGCGCTGGCCCGCTCTCTCTCGCGCTGGCCCGCTCTCTCTCGCGCTGGCCCGCTCTCTCTCGCGCTGGCCCGCTCTCTCTCGCGCTGGCCCGCTCTCTCTCGCGCTGGCCCGCTCTCTCTCGCGCTGGCCCGCTCTCTCTCGCGCTGGCCCGCTCTCTCTCTCGCTGGCCCGCTCTCCCTCTCGCTGGCCCGCTCTCCCTCTCGCTGGCCCGCTCTCCCTCGCGCTGGCCCGCTCTCCCTCGCGCTGTCCCCGCTTCTCCCTCGCGCTGTCCCGCTCTCCCTCGCGCTGTCCCGCTCTCCCTCGCGCTGTCCCGCTCTCCCTCGCGCTGTCCCGCTCTCCCTCGCGCTGTCCCGCTCTCCCTCGCGCTGTCCCGCTCTCCCTCGCGCTGTCCCGCTCTCCCTCGCGCTGTCCCGCTCTCCCTCGCGCTGTCCCGCTCTCCCTCGCGCTGTCCCGCTCTCCCTCGCGCTGTCCCGCTCTCCCTCGCGCTGTCCCGCTCTCCCTCGCGCTGTCCCGCTCTCCCTCGCGCTGTCCCGCTCTCCCTCGCGCTGTCCCGCTCTCCCTCGCGCTGTCCCTACCTCTCTCTCGCTGTCCCGCTCTCCCTCGCGCTGTCCCGCTGTCCCTACCTCTCTCTCTCGCTGTCCCTCTCGCTCTCTCTCTCGCTGTCCGGCTCTCTCTCACTCTCGCTGTCCGGCTCTCTCTCTCTCTCGCTGTCCGGCTCTCTCTCTCTCTCGCTGTCCCGCTCTCTCTCTCAGTCGCTGTCCCGCTCCTCTCTCTCAGTCGCTGTCCCGCTCTCTCTCAGTCGCTGTCCCGCTCTCTCTCAGTCGCTGTCCCGCTCTCTCTCAGTCGCTGTCCCGCTCTCTCTCAGTCGCTGTCCCGCTCTCTCTCAGTCGCTGTCCCGCTCTCTCTCAGTCGCTGTCCCGCTCTCTCTCAGTCGCTGTCCCGCTCTCTCTCAGTCGCTGTCCCGCTCTCTCTCAGTCGCTGTCCCGCTCTCTCTCAGTCGCTGTCCCGCTCTCTCTCAGTCGCTGTCCCGCTCTCTCTCAGTCGCTGTCCCGCTCTCTCTCAGTCGCTGTCCCGCTCTCTCTCAGTCGCTGTCCCGCTCTCTCTCAGTCGCTGTCCCGCTCTCTCTCAGTCGCTGTCCCGCTCTCTCTCAGTCGCTGTCCCGCTCTCTCTCAGTCGCTGTCCCGCTCTCTCTCAGTCGCTGTCCCGCTCTCTCTCAGTCGCTGTCCCGCTCTCTCTCAGTCGCTGTCCCGCTCTCTCTCTCAGTCGCTGTCCCGCTCTCTCTCAGTCGCTGTCCCGCTCTCGCTCTCTCGCTGTCCCGCTCTCTCTCTCTCGCTGTCCCGCTCTCTCTCTCTCGCTGTCCCGCTCTCTCTCTCTCGCTGTCCCGCTCTCTCTCTCTCGCTGTCCCGCTCTCTCTCTCTCTCGCTGTCCCGCTCTCTCTCTCTCTCGCTGTCCCGCTCTCTCTCTCTCTCGCTGTCCCGCTCTCTCTCTCTCTCGCTGTCCCGCTCTCTCTCTCTCTCGCTGTCCCGCTCTCTCTCTCTCTCGCTGTCCCGCTCTCTCTCTCTCTCGCTGTCCCGCTCTCTCTCTCTCGCTGTCCCGCTCTCTCTCTCTCGCTGTCCCGCTCTCTCTCTCTCGCTGTCCCGCTCTCTCTCTCTCGCTGTCCCGCTCTCTCTCTCTCGCTGTCCCGCTCTCTCTCTCTCGCTGTCCCGCTCTCTCTCTCTCGCTGTCCCGCTCTCTCTCTCTCGCTGTCCCGCTCTCTCTCTCTCGCTGTCCCGCTCTCTCTCTCTCGCTGTCCCGCTCTCTCTTGCTCTCTCTCTCGCTCTCTCTTTCTCTCTCTCTCACTGTCCTGCTCTCTCTTGCTCTCTTTCTCGCTGTCCCGCTCTCTCTTGATCTCTTTCTCGCTGTCCCGCTCTCTCTTGATCTCTCTCTCGCTCTCTCCTGCTCTCTCTCGCTGTCCTGCTCTCTCTCTTGCTGTTCTGCTCTCTCTCTCTTGCTCTCCCGCTCTCTCTCTCTTGCTGTACCACTCTCTCTTGGTCTCTCTCTCGCTGTCCCGCTCTCTCTTGCTCTCTCTTTTGCTGTCCCGCTCTCCCTTTCTCTCTCTCTCGCTGTCCCGCTCTCTCGCTCTCGCTGTCCCGCTCTCTCGCTCTCGCTGTCCCGCTCTCTCGCTCTCGCTGTCCCGCTCTCTCGCTCTCGCTGTCCCGCTCTCTCTCTCTCGCTGTCCCGCTCTCTCTCTCTCGCTGTCCCGCTCTCTCTCTCTCGCTGTCCCGCTCTCTCTCTCTCGCTGTCCCGCTCTCTCTCTCTCGCAGTCCCGCTCTTTCTCTCACTGTCCCTCTCTCTCTTGCTCTCTCTCTCGCTTTCCCGCTCTCTCTTGCTCTCTCCCACGCTGTCCAGCTCTCTCTCTCTTGATGTCCAGCTCTCTCTCTCTTGATGTCCAGCTCTCTCTCTCTTGATGTCCCGCTCTCTCTCTCGCTGTCCCGCTCTCTCTCGCTGTCCCGCTCTCTCTCGCTGTCCCGCTCCTTCTCTCCTGCTGTACCGCTCCCTCTCTCTCGCTGTCCCGCTCTCTCTCTCTCGCTGTCCCGCTCTCTCTCTCTCTCGCTGTCCCGCTCTCTCTCTCTCTCGCTGTCCCGCTCTCTCTCTCTCTCGCTGTCCCGCTCTCTCTCTCTCTCGCTGTCCCGCTCTCTCTCTCTCTCGCTGTCCCGCGCTCTCTCTCTCGCTGTCCCGCGCTCTCTCTCTCTCGCTGTCCCGCTCTCTCTCGCTGTCCCGCTCTCTCTCTCTCGCTGTCCCGCTCTCTCTCTCTCTCGCTGTCCCGCTCTCTCTCTCTCTCGCTGTCCCGCTCTCTCTCTCTCGCTGTCCCGCTCTCTCTCTCTCGCTGTCCCGCTCTCTCTCTCTCGCTGTCCCGCTCTCTCTCTCTCGCTGTCCCGCTCTCTCTCTCTCGCTGTCCCGCTCTCTCTCTCTCGCTGTCCCGCTCTCTCTCTCTCGCTGTCCCGCTCTCTCTCTCTCGCTGTCCCGCTCTCTCTCTCTCGCTGTCCCGCTCTCTCTCTCTCGCTGTCCCGCTCTCTCTCTCTCGCTGTCCCGCTCTCTCTCTCTCGCTGTCCCGCTCTCTCTCTCTCGCTGTCCCGCTCTCTCTCTCTCGCTGTCCCGCTCTCTCTCTCTCGCTGTCCCGCTCTCTCTCTCTCGCTGTCCCGCTCTCTCTCTCTCGCTGTCCCGCTCTCTCTCTCTCGCTGTCCCGCTCTCTCTCTCTCGCTGTCCCGCTCTCTCTCTCTCGCTGTCCCGCTCTCTCTCTCTCGCTGTCCCGCTCTCTCTCTCTCGCTGTCCCGCTCTCTCTCTCTCGCTGTCCCGCTCTCTCTCTCTCGCTGTCCCGCTCTCTCTCTCTCGCTGTCCCGCTCTCTCTCTCTCGCTGTCCCGCTCTCTCTCTCTCGCTGTCCCGCTCTCTCTCTCTCGCTGTCCCGCTCTCTCTCTCTCGCTGTCCCGCTCTCTCTCTCTCGCTGTCCCGCTCTCTCTCTCTCTCGCTGTCCCGCTCTCTCTCTCTCTCGCTGTCCCGCTCTCTCTCTCTCTCGCTGTCCCGCTCTCTCTCTCTCGCTGTCCCGCTCTCTCTCTCTCGCTGTCCCGCTCTCTCTCTCTCGCTGTCCCGCTCTCTCTCTCTCGCTGTCCCGCTCTCTCTCTCTCGCTGTCCCGCTCTCTCTCTCTCGCTGTCCCGCTCTCTCTCTCTCGCTGTCCCGCTCTCTCTCTCTCGCTGTCCCACTCCCTCTTGCACTCTCTCACGCTGTCCCGCTCTCTCGCTGTCCCGCTCTCTCTCTTGGTGTCCCGCTCTCTCTCTCTCCCTGTCCCGCTCTCTCTCTCTCCCTGTCCCGCTCTCTCTCTTTCTCTCACTGCCACACTCTCTCTCTCACTGTCCCTCTCTCTCTTGCTCTCCCGCTCTCTCTCTCTTGCTGTACCACTCTCTCTTGGTCTCTCTCTCGCTGTCCTGCTCTCTCTTGCACTCTCTTTTGCTGTCCCGCTCTCCCTTTCTCTCTCTCTCGCTGTCCTGCTCTCTCTCTCTTTCTCGCTGTCCTGCTCTCCCTTTCTCTCTCTCGCTGTCCCACTCTCTCTCTCTCGCTGTCCCGCTCTCTCTCTCTCGCTGTCCCGCTCTCTCTCTCTCGCTCTCCCGCTCTCTCTCTCTCGCTGTCCCGCTCTCTCTCTCTCGCTGTCCCGCTCTATCTCCCTCGCTGTCCTGCTCTCTCTCGCTGTCCCTCTCTCTGTTGCTCCTCGCTGTCCTGCTCTCTCTCGCTGTCCCTCTCTCTGTTGCTCTCTCTCTCGCTGTCCCGCTCTCTCTTGCCCTCTCTCTCACTGTCCCGTTCTCTCTTGCTCTCTTTCTCGCTGTCCTGCTCTCTCTCTCGCTGTCCCTCTCTCTGTTGCTCTCTCTCTCGCTGTCCCGCTCTCTCTCTCGCTGTCCCTTTCTCTCTTGCTCTCTCTCTCGCTGTCCTGCTCTCTCTCTCTCGTTGTCCCGCTCTCTCTCTCTCACTGTTCCGCTCTCTCTCTCTCTCTCTCTCGCTGTCCCTCTCGCTCTTGCTCTCCCGATCTCTCGCTCTCGCTGTCCCGCTATCTCGCTCTTGCTGTCCCGCTATCTCGCTCTTGCTGGTCCCGCTATCTCGCTCTTGCTGTCCCGCTATCTCGCTCTCTCTGTCCGGCTCTCTCGCTCTCTCTGTCCGGCTCTCTCGCTCTCTCTGTCCGGCTCTCTCGCTCTCTCTGTCCGGCTCTCTCGCTCTCTCTGTCCGGCTCTCTCGCTCTCTCTGTCCGGCTCTCTCGCTCTCTCTGTCCGGCTCTCTCGCTCTCTCTGTCCGGCTCTCTCGCTCTCGCTGTCCGGCTCTCTCGCTCTCGCTGTCCGGCTCTCTCGCTCTCGCTGTCCGGCTCTCTCGCTCTCGCTGTCCGGCTCTCTCGCTCTCGCTGTCCGGCTCTCTCTTGCTCTCTCTCTCGCTGTCCTGCTCTCTCTCTGTCTCGCTGTCCCGCTCTCTCTCTCTCGCTGTCCAGGGTCTCTCTCTCGCTGTCCCTCTCTCTCTTGCTGTCCACTCTCTCTTGCTCTCTCTCTCGCTGTTACGCTCCCTCTTGCTCTCGCTGTCCCACTCTGTCGCTCTCGCTGACCCGCTATCTCTCTCTTGCTGTCCCGCTCTCTCTCTGACTCTCTCATTGTCACTCTCTCGCTCTGACTCTCTCACTGTCCCTCTCTCTCTCCTCTCGCTGTCCTGCTCTCCCTTTCTCTCTCCCTCACTCTCCCCGCTCTCTCTCTCTCGCTGTCCCGCGCTACCTTGCTCTCTCTCTCACTGTCCCACTGTCTCTCTTTCGCTGTCCCGCTCTCTCTTGCTCTCTCACTCGCTGTCCTGCTCTCTCTCTGTCTCGCTGTCCCACTCTCTCTCTCTCGCTGTCCTGCTCTCTCTCTCTCACTGTCCCGCTCTCTCTCTCTCGTTGTCCCGCTCTTTCCCTCTCGCTGTCCCGCTCTTTCCCTCTCTCTGTTCTGCTCCTTCCCTCTCACTGTCCCGCTCTCTCTCTCTCGCTGTCCCGCTCTCTCTCTCTCGCTGTCCCGGTCTCTCTCTCTCGCTGTCCAGGTCTCTCTCTCGCTGTCCCTCTCTCTCTTGCTGTCCACTCTCTCTTGCTCTCTCTCTCGCTGTTCCGCTCCCTCTTGCTCTCGCTGTCCCGCTCTGTCGCTCTCGCTGACCCGCTATCTCTCTCTTTGCTGTCCCGCTCTCTCTCTGACTCTCTTGTTGTCACTCTCTCTCTCTGACTCTCTCACTGTCCCTCTCTCTCTCTCTCGCTGTCCTGCTCTCCCTTTCTCTCTCCCTCACTCTCCCGCTCTCTCTCTCTCGCTGTCCCCGCTCTACCTTGCTCTCTCTCTCACTGTCCCGCTGTCTCTCTTTTGCTGTCCCGCTCTCTCCTCTCTCGCTGTCCCGCTCTCTCTCTCTCGCTGTCCCGCTCTCTCTCTCTCGCTGTCCCGCTCTCTCTCTCTCACTTTCCCGCTCTCTCTTGCTCCTCCTCCCACGCTGTCCAGCTCTCTCTCTCTTGATGTCCAGCTCTCTCTCTCTTGATGTCCAGCTCTCTCTCTCTTGATGTCCCGCTCTCTCTCTCTCGCTGTCCCGCTCTCT
>JANJGN010004315.1:32500-34459 GCA_026770705.1 Isurus oxyrinchus | reverse complement strand
GGCGGAGAAATCATTAACCGTTTGGACTTAGTCTCTGGCAGAGAGGCAAGTGTGGTGCAGAAATCATTAACCATTTGGACTTCGTCTCTGGCACAGAGGCAAGTGCAGTGGAGAAATCATTAACCATTTGGACTTAGTCTCTGGCAGCGAGGCAAGTGTGGTGCAGAAATCATTAACCATTTGGACTTCGTCTCTGGCAGCGAGGCAAGTGTGGCGGAGAAATCATTAACCGTTTGGACTTCGTCTCTGGCAGAGAGGCAAGTGTGGTGCAGAAATCATTAACCATTTGGACTTAGTCTCTGGCAGCGAGGCAAGTGTGGCGGAGAAATCATTAACCGTTTGGACTTAGTCTCTGGCAGAGAGGCAAGTGTGGTGCAGAAATCATTAACCATTTGGACTTCGTCTCTGGCACAGAGGCAAGTGCAGTGGAGAAATCATTAACCATTTGGACTTAGTCTCTGGCAGCGAGGCAAGTGTGGTGCAGAAATCATTAACCATTTGGACTTCGTCTCTGGCACAGAGGCAAGTGCAGTGGAGAAATCATTAACCATTTGGACTTAGTCTCTGGCAGCGAGGCAAGTGTGGCGGAGAAATCATTAACCGTTTGGACTTCGTCTCTGGCAGAGAGGCAAGTGTGGTGCAGAAATCATTAACCATTTGGACTTAGTCTCTGGCAGCGAGGCAAGTGTGGCGGAGAAATCATTAACCGTTTGGACTTAGTCTCTGGCAGAGAGGCAAGTGTGGTGCAGAAATCATTAACCATTTGGACTTCGTCTCTGGCACAGAGGCAAGTGCAGTGGAGAAATCATTAACCATTTGGACTTAGTCTCTGGCAGCGAGGCAAGTGTGGCGGAGAAATCATTAACCATTTGGACTTCGTCTCTGGCAGAGAGGCAAGTGTGGCGGAGAAATCATTAACCGTTTGGACTTAGTCTCTGGCAGCGAGGCAAGTGTGGCGGAGAAATCATTAACCATTTGGACTTAGTCTGTGGCAGAGGCAAGTTTGGAAGAGAAATCAGTAACTAATAAATAAAATGCACCCCAGATTGCATTCGCCGGCCGTGGAAAGTGTCTCCTGGGCCCGGGAGAACAAAATCCGTGCTCAGACGGAAGCGTATGGCGTCGAATCCGAGGCTCTTGCCCGGCTCGCAGTGGGGGTATTCCCCCTGAGAGTAGCGAATCGGCCCGACGGCTGGGTCGGTTGCAATTTTTGGCATGGTACTCGTCCAGCTCATTAATGATTTCCCTTCGGTTCTCCCGAAGAGGAAACGGCAAAATGGCGCTTTGCGGGCTTTTGAGGCCTCCTGGACGGTAGGGCTACCGCCCCACCTCTCGGGTGCAATTGTTGGCCGGGGGGATTGGCGGGGTACCCGGAGAATTTCGGGGACACGATTTTCAGAACATTTTAAGGCAACGGTCACACTTTAAAAATGCCTAAAAAAGTGCGACTTTGAGGAAGGTCAACTATTTCAAATAGAACACCTTCCAATGACCTCTCGGAAGTCCAAAATGACGATGTAAGTGCAATTTATGCGGGCTTTCCGAGCTATGTTGTCGGTCTGAAAAATCGTCCGGGGCCCAGGCCGGTGGTAACCCTGGTTTCAATAATTTTGTGGCGACATGAACAGATGTATATATGTATATATATCCTAAACAGAAATATTCTCTTAAGTGTCACCTGGCGGTGTCCTTCATGATGAATAAAACACAAAGTCTGTTCATTAGTCCCCTTGGGTTGCCAAAGTGCGTGCCCAGAACCCTGTTGAACGCAGGCGACGCACGCCGGCTGCAGGCTTCCTTCCGTGCGAGCGCCAACCTGTTGCTTCCTTTGAACAAAAATAATCTGAAAGTTTCACCTGGTGGCTGGTGTGACTTAATGATGTAAAAAAGACAAAGTGTCACCCGGCGGTGCACTTTGAAAAGAACAGCAATTCTGTTCACAGGCATACATGGCAGGGT
>JANJGN010004315.1:15000-20000 GCA_026770705.1 Isurus oxyrinchus | reverse complement strand
TAATTACAGCCTCCCGCCCGGTCATAGGGGTGCAGTTAGCTGCAGAACACACCAGCAGGTCCAAGGACTAAGTACAGAATGAGGACACGGGCAGCCGGTCAGCAGGCAGGGATGCCGGCCTGCCATAGGGGTGCAGTTAGCTGCAGAACACACCAGCAGGTCCAAGGACTAAGGACAGAATGGGGACACGGGCAGCCAGTTAGCAGGCAGGGCTGCCGGCCGGTAATTACAGCCTCCCGCCCGGTCATAGGGGTGCAGTTAACTGCAGAACACACCAGCAGGTCCAGGGACTCAGTACCAAACGGGGAATCGGTTAAGCGGTTACCTGGCAGGGCAGCCGACCAGTAATCATAGCCTCCCGCCCGGTCGTAGGGGTGCAGTTAGCTGCAGAACACACCAGCAGGTCCAGGGAATGTGTGCAGGACGGGGAAATGCTTAACGGGTTAGCAGGCCGGGCAGCCGGCCGGTAGTTGGAGCCGCCCGCCCGGTCGTACGGGAGCCGTCATCAGCCGGCATCCCGAGCAGCTGAAAAGTCTAAGCGCAGAATGGGGACATGGTGAACCAGTCAGCCAGCGGGCAGGGAAGGGTCGAAACGGCCTGAAATACCGGGCCGGCGGGCCAAGATGGCTGCCGGGGGGCGTATTCAGGGCCCCCACGTGAGGGGCCGGGGCTGGGGGCCGAGCCGGGCAAGCGCGGTTGAGAAACAGCCGAGTCCGAGCAGGGGGAAATCATTAACCGGTGATCCGGTTCGACCCCCCCCCCGGTGGCCGAGGCGGGGAGGGTCGACCCGGGGAAAGGTTGGGTGTTCGGTGTCCCTCAGGGCGGTCCCGAGCGCGTCCTAAAATAATCCGGGCTCCTGGGCCCTTTTTTGAAAAAGAACCGGTCGGGGAGCGGGTGCAATCCGGAAGGCCTGGCGGGGCTTCGGTGCCTCTTCCTCGGTATGACTACCGGAGGGTCGTCGGCCTGAATGACGGTTGCATTTGCTGGCTGTGGAGGTTGGCGGGCTATCTGCAGAATAGGAGGAGGTGGCAAATCGAGAATGGGTCGACTTCGCCAAGTGCCTTCTCGAGCCTCCAGGTCTGCAGGGACCGACCCAGGCTGCCGCCAAACCGACCGGGAGGCCCCGCCGTCGGCCATTTTTGGTCATTTTCGGCATTTTTCGCCTCTTTCGGCCGGTCAAGAAAAGCGGCGGCCTGACACCCGGGCGTGCACGGGGAAGGCTCCCCCTCGCCGGGAGGACCGGAGTTTGCCCCGGAAACCTCCGGAAGCCGGCCGGGAAGGCGGCTTCGGCCCGATGCACCTCCGGCTGCGTCCGAAGGCCGGGGGAAGTGGCCCCTGGGCCCGTGTGAGGGAAATCCGTGCCAAGACGGAAGTCCATGAGGTCGGATCCGAAGCTTCTGCCGGGCCCCCCGGTGGAGGCATTCCCGCTAGGCGGGGCGAATCGGCCCGGCCACGGGGCGGGTTGCAATTGTTGGAGGGGGGCTGCCGGAGCTAGATAATGATTTCCCCTCGGTTCTCCCGATGGGGAAACGGCGAAAGGAGGTGTCGCGGGCTTTCGAGGCCTCCTCGGCGGCTGGACTACCGACCGACATCTCGGCTGCATTTGCTGGCTGGGGGGGTTGGCGGGGTATCTGCAGAATGGTAGGAGGTGGCAAGTCGAGAATCGGTCGACAGCTCCGAGTGCCGTCTCGAGCCTCCAGGTCCGCAGGGACCGATCCAGGCTGCCGCCTAACCGACCAGGAGGCCCCGCCGTCGGCCATTTTTGTCCATTTTCGGCATTTTTTACCGTCTTTCGGTCGGTCACGGAAAGCGGCGACCGGAAGCCCGGGCGTGCCCGGGGACGGCTCCCACTGGCCCCGGGGACCGGATTTGCCCCGGTCGGAGCCCCGGAAACGCACCCGAAGCCGGCCGGAGAAGGCGGCTAAGGGCAATGCACCTCGGATTGAATTTGCGCAACGGGGAAAGTGGCCTCGGGGCCCGCGAGGTGTGACGGTGTGCCTTCGGTAAGCTTCTGGAGAAATGGGTAACCAATGCACCTCGGACTGAATGTGCAGGACGTGCAACGGGGCCTCCGGGTCCGCGAGATATCGCAGGTTGGCCTCGGTAAGCCTCTGGAGAAATGGCTAACCAATGGGACAGTGGCCCTGAGAAATCATTAACCATTTGGACTTCGTCTCTGGCAGAGAGGCAAGTGTGGTGCAGAAATCATTAACCATTTGGACTTCGTCTCTGGCACAGAGGCAAGTGCAGTGGAGAAATCATTAACCATTTGGACTTAGTCTCTGGCAGCGAGGCAAGTGTGGTGCAGAAATCATTAACCATTTGGACTTCGTCTCTGGCAGCGAGGCAAGTGTGGCGGAGAAATCATTAACCGTTTGGACTTCGTCTCTGGCAGAGAGGCAAGTGTGGTGCAGAAATCATTAACCATTTGGACTTAGTCTCTGGCAGCGAGGCAAGTGTGGCGGAGAAATCATTAACCGTTTGGACTTAGTCTCTGGCAGAGAGGCAAGTGTGGTGCAGAAATCATTAACCATTTGGACTTCGTCTCTGGCACAGAGGCAAGTGCAGTGGAGAAATCATTAACCATTTGGACTTAGTCTCTGGCAGCGAGGCAAGTGTGGTGCAGAAATCATTAACCATTTGGACTTCGTCTCTGGCAGCGAGGCAATTGTGGCGGAGAAATCATTAACCGTTTGGACTTCGTCTCTGGCAGAGAGGCAAGTGTGGTGCAGAAATCATTAACCATTTGGACTTAGTCTCTGGCAGCGAGGCAAGTGTGGCGGAGAAATCATTAACCGTTTGGACTTAGTCTCTGGCAGAGAGGCAAGTGTGGTGCAGAAATCATTAACCATTTGGACTTCGTCTCTGGCACAGAGGCAAGTGCAGTGGAGAAATCATTAACCATTTGGACTTAGTCTCTGGCAGCGAGGCAAGTGTGGTGCAGAAATCATTAACCATTTGGACTTCGTCTCTGGCACAGAGGCAAGTGCAGTGGAGAAATCATTAACCATTTGGACTTAGTCTCTGGCAGCGAGGCAAGTGTGGCGGAGAAATCATTAACCGTTTGGACTTCGTCTCTGGCAGAGAGGCAAGTGTGGTGCAGAAATCATTAACCATTTGGACTTAGTCTCTGGCAGCGAGGCAAGTGTGGCGGAGAAATCATTAACCGTTTGGACTTAGTCTCTGGCAGAGAGGCAAGTGTGGTGCAGAAATCATTAACCATTTGGACTTCGTCTCTGGCACAGAGGCAAGTGCAGTGGAGAAATCATTAACCATTTGGACTTAGTCTCTGGCAGCGAGGCAAGTGTGGCGGAGAAATCATTAACCATTTGGACTTCGTCTCTGGCAGAGAGGCAAGTGTGGCGGAGAAATCATTAACCGTTTGGACTTAGTCTCTGGCAGCGAGGCAAGTGTGGCGGAGAAATCATTAACCATTTGGACTTAGTCTGTGGCAGAGGCAAGTTTGGAAGAGAAATCAGTAACTAATAAATAAAATGCACCCCAGATTGCATTCGCCGGCCGTGGAAAGTGTCTCCTGGGCCCGGGAGAACAAAATCCGTGCTCAGACGGAAGCGTATGGCGTCGAATCCGAGGCTCTTGCCCGGCTCGCAGTGGGGGTATTCCCCCTGAGAGTAGCGAATCGGCCCGACGGCTGGGTCGGTTGCAATTTTTGGCATGGTACTCGTCCAGCTCATTAATGATTTCCCTTCGGTTCTCCCGAAGAGGAAACGGCAAAATGGCGCTTTGCGGGCTTTTGAGGCCTCCTGGACGGTAGGGCTACCGCCCCACCTCTCGGGTGCAATTGTTGGCCGGGGGGATTGGCGGGGTACCCGGAGAATTTCGGGGACACGATTTTCAGAACATTTTAAGGCAACGGTCACACTTTAAAAATGCCTAAAAAAGTGCGACTTTGAGGAAGGTCAACTATTTCAAATAGAACACCTTCCAATGACCTCTCGGAAGTCCAAAATGACGATGTAAGTGCAATTTATGCGGGCTTTCCGAGCTATGTTGTCGGTCTGAAAAATCGTCCGGGGCCCAGGCCGGTGGTAACCCTGGTTTCAATAATTTTGTGGCGACATGAACAGATGTATATATGTATATATATCCTAAACAGAAATATTCTCTTAAGTGTCACCTGGCGGTGTCCTTCATGATGAATAAAACACAAAGTCTGTTCATTAGTCCCCTTGGGTTGCCAAAGTGCGTGCCCAGAACCCTGTTGAACGCAGGCGACGCACGCCGGCTGCAGGCTTCCTTCCGTGCGAGCGCCAACCTGTTGCTTCCTTTGAACAAAAATAATCTGAAAGTTTCACCTGGTGGCTGGTGTGACTTAATGATGTAAAAAAGACAAAGTGTCACCCGGCGGTGCACTTTGAAAAGAACAGCAATTCTGTTCACAGGCATACATGGCAGGGTGCCTGAGACCCCATGGGTCGCACGCAGTGTTTGACAAGGCCCGAGTGAACACAGAGTGCGTGCAGAAACATGGAAAAAAGTGTTAGTTGCAAAGGCGACGCGCGCCTGGCCGGCTGCTTCCTTCCGTGCGATCGCCAAAAGGTCGGTTCCGTTTTCTTTGTTTGCGAAAGATCTGGTGTTTGTTGTCCGACGCGGGAGGGCCCTCGGCGGGCCAGCGTCTGCTGGTGTTCAGGCTGAGCGGTTGTCCCTCCCTCTTCTGTGCCCTCCGGGGTCGCAGACGGACATGAGCATGTTCGAGTGGTGGCTGGCGCACCTCTCGAAGCGAGACGACGCCGTGTGAGCCCGAGGCGCCGATCATGTCAACCGAGTGGCACGATTTTACAGTGGAGGAGCGGGTGTCGGTCGCCAGGTCCGCCGCCTCGACCCTGAGAGTCTCATCCAGCAAGCTCTCTGGGCGCCAGAACCCGCTCCTTCGGCTGAACGCACCATTTCTCGGGCATAAAATAAGACGAAGGTGCACGTGGCAACCCCAGAGTGCTCCCGTGCGTGTGTGTCCTTCGCACTGACGGTTCCGATAGAAT
>JANJGN010004315.1:0-5000 GCA_026770705.1 Isurus oxyrinchus | reverse complement strand
AGCGAGGGCGTGGGAGGTCCGAGCAGCAAGCGGGTGGATGTGGCGGTGTTGGCCGGGCAGAGCGTCGCCATTGCCGGATGGGCAGAGTGGATTGGGGTCGGTGTTGGGTGGAGAGGCTGTTTTGTTAGGGAAGGCTGGGGGCTGGAAGAGGCTTGATGTTGGTGGCGTTGCAAGAGTGTGCCGGCGCGGAATGGTGGCGAAGGCGGCGGATTGGTAGCCGGGATTGTGAGTGTTGGTGTTGGGGTCGGGGATGGGGTTTGGGTAAGTTTCAGGGGGTTAGGGGTTAGGGTACGGGTTAGGGTTAGGGGTTAGGCTTCGGGTTGCGGCAAATGGTTAACTGGTTACTAGGCAGGGTAGCCGACCGTTAATCCGGCTCTCCGGCCCGCTTATAAGGGTGCACTAAGATGCAGAGCACACCAGCTGGTCCACGTGCGATGTAAAAAGCGGGCAACCAGTTAGCAGACACGGCAGCCGGCAGGTAATTTAAGCCGCCCGCCCGCCCGCCCGGTAGTACGGCTGCATGTAGCTGCAGAGCAGCCAAGCGGCTGCTGAGAGTAAGTACTGAAGGGGAAATGGTTAACCGGTTAGCAGGCAGGGCAGCCGGCCGGTAATCGGAGCCGTCCACGCGGTACTACGGCTGCCGTTAGCTGCAGAACAGCCCAGCCGCTGCTGAGAGTGGGTAATGAAGGGGAAATGGGGAACCAGACAACAGGCAGCGCAGCCGACCGTTAATTACAGCCTCCCGCCGGGTAATACGGGTGCAGTAAACTGCAGAAGACGCCAGCAGGTCCAGGGAATGTGTCCAGGACGTGGAAATGGTGAACCGGTCAGCAGGAAGGTCAGCCGGCCGGTAGTACGGGTGCAGTCAGCAGCCGGCATCCCGAGCAGCTGAAAAGTCTTAAGCGCGGAATGGGGAAATCATTAACCAGTCAGCAAGCGGGCAGGGAAAGGGTGAAACGGCTTAAAATATCGAGGCGGCAAGGAAAAAATGACAACCGGGGGCGGGGCGGATTCACAGTCACCACGTGAGAGGGGCGGTGCCTGGAGGCCGGGCAGGCGGTTGGCCGAAGGCCCGATACTCCGGGTGCTGTCAGCATTTCGCTTGCCGAGCTGCTCAAAAGTCGAGGTGCAGAACGGCGAAATCATTAACCGGCAAGCGGATGCATGGCAGCGGGCAGGGAAGGGTCAAAACGGCCTGAAATACCGGAGCGGCGGGCCAAGATGGCTGCCGGGGGGGCGTATTCAGCGGTCGCACGTGACGGGGCGGTGCCTGGAGGCCGAGCCGCGCAAGCGCGATTTAAAGCGAGCAAAGTCCGAGCAGGAGCGATATCGTTGGCCATTCAGCCGGTTCGAGCCTGGTGGCCGAGGCGGCGAGGGTGGAACCGGGGAAAGGCTGGGTGTTCGGTGTCCGCCCGGGTGGTCCGGAGTTTTATTCGGGTTAGGGTTAGCGGTTAGGCTTAGGGCTGGGGTTAGGGTTGGGGCGTTAGGGTTAGGGGAAGTGTCAGGGGTAGGGTTAGAGTTAGGGGCTTGGCTGGGTGTTCGTGTCGGGGAAGGGGACAAGGCTAGTTTATTTTTGGCTCGGGGTTCGGGTTAGGGTTAGCGGTTAGGCTTAGGGCTGGGGTTAGGTTTGCGGCAAATGGTTTACCGGTTAGCAGGCAGGGTAGCCGGCCATTATTCAGGGCTTTCGGCATGGTAGTAAAGGTGCGCTGAGCTGCAGAACACAGCCGCTGGTCCACGGGATATGTACGGCACAGGGGAACCTGTGAACCAGTTAGCAGACAAGGCAGCCGACCGGTAATTATAGCCTCCCGCCGGGTAATAGAGGCGCAGTCAGCTGCAGAACACACCAGCAGGTCCACGGACTAAGTACAGAATGAGGACACGGGCAGCCGGTCAGCAGGCAGGGCTGCCGGCCGGTAATTACAGCCTCCCGCCCGGTCATAGGGGTGCAGTTAGCTGCAGAACACACCAGCAGGTCCAAGGACTAAGTACAGAATGAGGACACGGGCAGCCGGTCAGCAGGCAGGGATGCCGGCCTGCCATAGGGGTGCAGTTAGCTGCAGAACACACCAGCAGGTCCAAGGACTAAGGACAGAATGGGGACACGGGCAGCCAGTTAGCAGGCAGGGCTGCCGGCCGGTAATTACAGCCTCCCGCCCGGTCATAGGGGTGCAGTTAACTGCAGAACACACCAGCAGGTCCAGGGACTCAGTACCAAACGGGGAATCGGTTAAGCGGTTACCTGGCAGGGCAGCCGACCAGTAATCATAGCCTCCCGCCCGGTCGTAGGGGTGCAGTTAGCTGCAGAACACACCAGCAGGTCCAGGGAATGTGTGCAGGACGGGGAAATGCTTAACGGGTTAGCAGGCCGGGCAGCCGGCCGGTAGTTGGAGCCGCCCGCCCGGTCGTACGGGAGCCGTCATCAGCCGGCATCCCGAGCAGCTGAAAAGTCTAAGCGCAGAATGGGGACATGGTGAACCAGTCAGCCAGCGGGCAGGGAAGGGTCGAAACGGCCTGAAATACCGGGCCGGCGGGCCAAGATGGCTGCCGGGGGGCGTATTCAGGGCCCCCACGTGAGGGGCCGGGGCTGGGGGCCGAGCCGGGCAAGCGCGGTTGAGAAACAGCCGAGTCCGAGCAGGGGGAAATCATTAACCGGTGATCCGGTTCGACCCCCCCCCCGGTGGCCGAGGCGGGGAGGGTCGACCCGGGGAAAGGTTGGGTGTTCGGTGTCCCTCAGGGCGGTCCCGAGCGCGTCCTAAAATAATCCGGGCTCCTGGGCCCTTTTTTGAAAAAGAACCGGTCGGGGAGCGGGTGCAATCCGGAAGGCCTGGCGGGGCTTCGGTGCCTCTTCCTCGGTATGACTACCGGAGGGTCGTCGGCCTGAATGACGGTTGCATTTGCTGGCTGTGGAGGTTGGCGGGCTATCTGCAGAATAGGAGGAGGTGGCAAATCGAGAATGGGTCGACTTCGCCAAGTGCCTTCTCGAGCCTCCAGGTCTGCAGGGACCGACCCAGGCTGCCGCCAAACCGACCGGGAGGCCCCGCCGTCGGCCATTTTTGGTCATTTTCGGCATTTTTCGCCTCTTTCGGCCGGTCAAGAAAAGCGGCGGCCTGACACCCGGGCGTGCACGGGGAAGGCTCCCCCTCGCCGGGAGGACCGGAGTTTGCCCCGGAAACCTCCGGAAGCCGGCCGGGAAGGCGGCTTCGGCCCGATGCACCTCCGGCTGCGTCCGAAGGCCGGGGGAAGTGGCCCCTGGGCCCGTGTGAGGGAAATCCGTGCCAAGACGGAAGTCCATGAGGTCGGATCCGAAGCTTCTGCCGGGCCCCCCGGTGGAGGCATTCCCGCTAGGCGGGGCGAATCGGCCCGGCCACGGGGCGGGTTGCAATTGTTGGAGGGGGGCTGCCGGAGCTAGATAATGATTTCCCCTCGGTTCTCCCGATGGGGAAACGGCGAAAGGAGGTGTCGCGGGCTTTCGAGGCCTCCTCGGCGGCTGACTACCGACCGACATCTCGGCTGCATTTGCTGGCTGGGGGGGTTGGCGGGGTATCTGCAGAATGGTAGGAGGTGGCAAGTCGAGAATCGGTCGACAGCTCCGAGTGCCGTCTCGAGCCTCCAGGTCCGCAGGGACCGATCCAGGCTGCCGCCTAACCGACCAGGAGGCCCCGCCGTCGGCCATTTTTGTCCATTTTCGGCATTTTTTACCGTCTTTCGGTCGGTCACGGAAAGCGGCGACCGGAAGCCCGGGCGTGCCCGGGGACGGCTCCCACTGGCCCCGGGGACCGGATTTGCCCCGGTCGGAGCCCCGGAAAACGCACCCGAAGCCGGCCGGAGAAGGCGGCTAAGGGCAATGCACCTCGGATTGAATTTGCGCAACGGGGAAAGTGGCCTCGGGGCCCGCGAGGTGTGACGGTGTGCCTTCGGTAAGCTTCTGGAGAAATGGGTAACCAATGCACCTCGGACTGAATGTGCAGGACGTGCAACGGGGCCTCCGGGTCCGCGAGATATCGCAGGTTGGCCTCGGTAAGCCTCTGGAGAAATGGCTAACCAATGGGACAGTGGCCCTGAGAAATCATTAACCATTTGGACTTCGTCTCTGGCAGAGAGGCAAGTGTGGTGCAGAAATCATTAACCATTTGGACTTCGTCTCTGGCACAGAGGCAAGTGCAGTGGAGAAATCATTAACCATTTGGACTTAGTCTCTGGCAGCGAGGCAAGTGTGGTGCAGAAATCATTAACCATTTGGACTTCGTCTCTGGCAGCGAGGCAAGTGTGGCGGAGAAATCATTAACCGTTTGGACTTCGTCTCTGGCAGAGAGGCAAGTGTGGTGCAGAAATCATTAACCATTTGGACTTAGTCTCTGGCAGCGAGGCAAGTGTGGCGGAGAAATCATTAACCGTTTGGACTTAGTCTCTGGCAGAGAGGCAAGTGTGGTGCAGAAATCATTAACCATTTGGACTTCGTCTCTGGCACAGAGGCAAGTGCAGTGGAGAAATCATTAACCATTTGGACTTAGTCTCTGGCAGCGAGGCAAGTGTGGTGCAGAAATCATTAACCATTTGGACTTCGTCTCTGGCAGCGAGGCAAGTGTGGCGGAGAAATCATTAACCGTTTGGACTTCGTCTCTGGCAGAGAGGCAAGTGTGGTGCAGAAATCATTAACCATTTGGACTTAGTCTCTGGCAGCGAGGCAAGTGTGGCGGAGAAATCATTAACCGTTTGGACTTAGTCTCTGGCAGAGAGGCAAGTGTGGTGCAGAAATCATTAACCATTTGGACTTCGTCTCTGGCACAGAGGCAAGTGCAGTGGAGAAATCATTAACCATTTGGACTTAGTCTCTGGCAGCGAGGCAAGTGTGGTGCAGAAATCATTAACCATTTGGACTTCGTCTCTGGCACAGAGGCAAGTGCAGTGGAGAAATCATTAACCATTTGGACTTAGTCTCTGGCAGCGAGGCAAGTGTGGCGGAGAAATCATTAACCGTTTGGACTTCGTCTCTGGCA
>JANJGN010004314.1:0-34467 GCA_026770705.1 Isurus oxyrinchus | reverse complement strand
GGGCTATCACTGTGAGATTACACAGGGGGATTTGGGCTATAAGTGTGAGATGACACAGTGGAATTTGGGCGAATTAGTGTGAGATTACACATGAGTATTTTGGCTATCACTGTGAGATGATAAAGGGGGAATTAAGGCTATCAGTGTGAGATGACACAGGGGGGATTTTGGGCTATCAGTGTGAGATTACACATGGGGATGTGGGCTATCACTGTGAGGTTATAAGGGGTATTTGGGCTATTCAGTGTGAGGTTGCAAAGGCGATTTGGGCTATCATTGTGTGAGATTTACAATGGGTATTTGGGCATATCACTGTGAGATCACACAGGGGGATTTGGGCCTATCATTGTGAGGTCAAAATGGGGATTTGGGCTATCAGGTGTGAGATTACACAGGGGTTTGGGATATTAGTCTCAGTGTACAAGGCGGATTTGGGTTATCGGTGTGAGATTACATAGGGAGATTTTAGGCTATCACAGTGAGATTACACAGGGTGATTTGGCTACCAGTGCGAGATTACACAGTGGGATTTGGGCTATCACTGTGAGATTATACATGGGATTTGGACTATCACTGTGAGGTTGTACAAGGGGAATGATGGTCTATCAGTGTGAGGTTACAAGGGTTATTTGGGCTCTTACGTGAGATTACACAGGGGTATAATGGGCTATCAGTGTGAGATTAAAAGGGGTATTTGGGCCATCAGTGTGAGATTACGCAGGGGGATTTTGGCTATCACTGTTAGATTACACAGGGGGATTTGGGCTATCACTGTGAGATTACACAGGGGGTTTAGGCAATCACTGTGAGATTACACAGGGAAATTTGGGCTATCACTGTTATGAGATTACACAGGGGGATTTGGGCTGTCACTGTGAGATTACACAGGGTGATTTTGGCAATCACTGTGAGATTACACAGGGGGATTTGGGCTATCAGTGTGAGATTACACAGGGGTAACTGGGCTATCAGTGTGAAATGACACAGTGGGAATTTCGGCAATTAGTATGATATTACACAGGGGTATTTGGCCTATCAGTGTGAGATTAAAAGGGGTATTTGGGCTATCAGTGTGAGATTACACAGGGGGATTTGGGCTATCAGTGTGAGATGACACAGGGGGATTTGGGCTATCAGTGCGAAATTACACAGGGGGATTTGGGCTATTAGTGTGAGGTCAAAAGTAAAATTTAGGCGATCCGTGTGAGTTGACACAGGGGGAATTTGGGCTATCTGTGTGAGATTGCACTTTGGATTTGGGCTATCAGTGTGAGATTACAAGGGGGATTTGGGCTATCAGTGTGAGGCTAAAAGGGCGATTTGGGCTTAAAGTGTGAGATTACACAGGGGAATTTCGGCTATCCGTGTGAGGTTACAAGGGGGATTTGGGCTATCAGTGGGAGGTTACAAGGGGGATTTGAGCTAACACTGTGAGATTACACAGGAGTATTTGAGCTATCACTGTGAGATTTCCATGGGGATTTGGGATATTAGTGTGAGCTTACAAGGCGGATTTGGGTTATCGGTGTGAGATAACATAGGGGGATTTTGGCTATCACTGGGAGATTACACAGGGTGATTTGGGCTACCAGTGCAAGATTACACAGTGGGATTTGGGCTATCACTGTGAGATTATACATGGGAATTTGGGCTATCACTGTGAGGTTACAAGGGGGATATGGGCTATCAGTGTGAGGTTACAAAGGGGATTTGGGCTATCAGTGTGAGATTACAAGGGTTATTTGGACTCTTACTGTGAGATTACACAGGTGTATTTGGGCTATCAGTGTGAGATTAAAAGGGGTATTTGGGCTTACAGTGTGAGATTGCAAGGGTTATTTGGGCTATCACTGTTAGATTACTCAGGGGGTTTTGGGCTATCATTGTGAGATTAAAAAGGGGGAGGTGGGCTATCACTGTGAGATTACACAGGGGGATTTGGGCTATCAGTGTGAGATTACACAGGGGGATTTGGTCCATCACTGTGATATTACACAGGGCGATTTGGGTTATCACTGTGAGATTATACAGGGGGATTTGCGATATCAGTTTGAGCTTACAACTGGGATTTGGGTTAACGGTGAGAATTACATAGGGGGATTTGGGTTATCACTGTGAGATTACACAGGGGGATTTGGGCTACCAGTGCGAGATTACACAGGGGGTTTTGGGCTATCAGTGTGAGATTATATATGGGGATTTGGGCTATCACAGTGAGGTTACAAGGGGGATATGGGCTATCAGTGTGCTGTTACAAAGGGGATTTGGGCTATCAGTGTGAGATTACAAGGGTTATTTGGACTCTTACTGTGAGATTACACAGGGGTTTTTGGGCTATCAGTGTGAAATTAAAAGGGGTATTTAGGCTTAAAGTGTGAGATTGCAAGGGTTATTTGGGCTATCAGTGTGAGATTACACAGGGCGATTTGGTCCATCACTGTGATATTACACAGGGGGATTTGGGCTATCACTGTGAGATTATACAGGGGGATTTGCGATATCAGTTTGAGCTTACAAGTGGGATTTGGGTTAACGGTGAGAATTACATAGGGGGATTTGGGTTATCACTGTGAGATTACACAGGGGGATTTGGGCTACCAGTGCGAGATTACACGGGGGGATTTGGGCTATCAGTGTGAGATTATATATGGGGATTTGGGCTATCACTGTGAGTTTAAAAGTGTGATATGGGCTATCAGTGTGAGGTTACAAAGGGGATTTGGGCTGTCAGTGTGAGATTACAAAGGCGATTTGGGCTATCAGTGTGAGATTACAAGGGTTATTTGGGCTATCACTGTGAAATTACACAGGGGGATTTGGGCTATCATTGTGAGGTCAAAAGGGTGATTTGGGCTATCAGTGTGAGTTGACACAGGGGGAATTTGGGCTATCAGTGTGAGATTACACAGGGGGATTTGGCCTATCAGTGTGAGGCTAAAAGTGGGATTTGGTCTAAAAGCATGAGATTACACAGGGGAATTTCGGCTATCAGTGTTAGGTTACAAGGGGGATTTGGGCCCTCAGTGGGAGGTTACAAGGGGGATTTGAGCTATCACTGTGAGATTACACAGGAGTATTTGAGTTATCCCTGTGAGATTATACATGGGGATTTGGGATATTAGTGTGAGGTTACAAGGCGGATTTGGGTTATCGGTGTGAGATAACATAGGGGGATTTTGGCTATCACTGGGAGATTACACAGGGTGATTTGGGCTACCAGTGCAAGATTACACAGTGGGATTCGGGCTATCACTGTGAGATTATACATGGGAATTTGGGCTATCACAGTGAGGTTACAAGGGGGATATGGGCTATCAGTGTGAGGTTACAAAGGGAATTTGGGCCATCAGTGTGAGATTACAAGGGTTATTTGGACTCTTACTGTGAGATTACCCAGGGGTATTTGGGCTATCAGTGTGAGATTAAAAGGGGTATTTGGGCTTACAGTGTGAGATTGCAAGGGTTATTTGGGCTATCAGTGTGAGATTACACAGGGGGATTTGGGCTATCATGTGAGATTACACAGGGGGATTTGGTCCATCACTGTGATATTACACAGGGGGATTTGGGCTATCACTGTGAGATTATACAGGGGGATTTGCGATATCAGTTTGAGTTTACAAGTGGGATTTGGGTTAACGGTGAGAATTACATAGGGGGATTTGGGTCATCACTGTGAGATTACACAGGGGGATTTGGGCTACCAGTGCGAGATTACACAGGGGGTTTTGGGCTATCAGTGTGAGATTATATATGGGGATTTGGGCTATCACAGTGAGGTTACAAGGGGATATGGGCTATCAGTGTGCGGTTACAAAGGGGATTTGGGCTATCAGTGTTAGATTACAAGGGTTATTTGGACTCTTACTGTGAGATTACACAGGGGTATTTGGGCTATCAGTGTGAGATTAAAAGGGGTATTTGGGCTTACAGTGTGAGATTGCAAGGGTTATTTGGGCTATCAGTGTGAGATTACACAGGGGGATTTGGGCTATCATTGTGAGGCTAAAAGGGGGATTTGGGCTATTAGTGTGAGGCTAAAAGTGGGATTTGGTCTAAAAGCATGAGATTACACAGGGGAATTTCGGCTATCAGTGTGAGGTTACAAGGGGGATTTGGGCTATAATTGGGAGGTTACAAGGGGGATTTGAGCTATCACTGTGAGATTACACAGGAGTATTTGAGCTGTCACTGTGAGATTATACATGGGGATTTGGGATATTAGTGTGAGCTTACAAGGCGGATTTGGGTTATCGGTGTGAGATTACATAGGGGGATTTTGGCTTTCACTGTGAGATTACAGAGGGTGATTTGGGCTACCAGTGCAAGATTACACAGGGGGATTTGGGCTATCACTGTGAGATTATACATGGAATTTGGGCTATCACAGTGAGGTTACAAGGGGGATATGTGCTATCAGTGTGAGGTTACAAAGGGGATTTGGGCTATCAGTGTGAGATTACAAGGGTTATTTGGACTCTTACTGTGAGATTACACAGGGGTATTGGCGCTAACAGTGTGAGATTAAAAGCGGTATTTGGGTTTACAGTGTGACATTGCAAGGGTTATTTGGGCTATCATTGTGAGATTACACAGGGGGATTTGGTCCATCACTGTGATATTACACAGGGGGATTTGGGCTATCACTGTGAGATTACACAGGGTGATTTGGGCGACCAGTGCAAGATTACACAGGGGGATTTGGGCTATCACTGTGAGATTATACATGGGGATTTGGGCTATCACTGTGTGGTTACAAGGGGGATATGGGTTATCAGTGTGAGGTTACAAGGGTTATTTGGGCTCTTACTGTGAGATTACACAGGGGTATTTGGGCTATCAGTGTGAGATTAAAAGGGGTATTTGGACTGTCAGTGTGAGATTACACAGGGGATTTGGGCTATCACTGTTAGATTGCTCAGGGGGTTTTGGGCTATCATTGTGAGATTAAACAGGGGGAGGCTGGGCTATCAGTGTGAGATTACACAGGGGAATTTGGGCTATCAGTGTGAGATGACACAGTGGGAATTTGGGCAGTTAGTGTGAGATTACACATGAGCATTTTGGCTATCACAATGAGATGATAAAGGGGGAATTTTGGCTATCAGTGTGAGATGACACAGGGGGATTTGGGCTATCAATGCGAGATTACACAAGGGGATTTGGGCTATCACTGTGAGGTTTTAAGGGGTATTTGGGCTATCAGTGTGAGGTTACAAAAGCGATTTGAGCTATCAGTGTGAGATTGCAATGGGTATTTGGGATATCACTGTGAGTTTAGACAGGGGGATTAGGGCAATTATTGTGAGGTCAAAAGGGGGCTTTGGGCTATCAGTGTGAAATTTCACAGGGGGATTTGGGCTATCACTGTTAGATTATACAGGGGGATTTGGGATATTAGTGTGAGCTTACAAGGCGGATTTGGGTTATCGGTGTGAGATTACATAGGGGGATTTTGGCTTTCACTGTGAGATTACAGAGGGTGATTTGGGCTACCAGTGCAAGATTACACAGGGGGATTGGGCTATCACTGTGAGATTATACATGGGAATTTGGGCTATCACAGTGAGGTTACAAGGGGATATGTGCTATCAGTCGTGAGGTTACAAAGGGGATCTGGGCTATCAGTGTGATATTACAAGGGTTATTTGGACTCTTACTGTGAGATTACACAGGGGTATTGGCGCTATCAGTGTGAGATTAAAAGGGGTATTTGGGCTTACAGTGTGACATTGCAAGGGTTATTTGCGCTATCAGTGTGAGATTACACAGGGGGATTTGGTCCATCACTGTGATATTACACAGGGGGATTTGGGCTATCACTGTGAGATTACACAGGGTGATTTGGGCTACCAGTGCAAGATTACACAGGGGGATTTGGGCTATCACTGAGATTATACATGGGGATTTGGGCTATCACTGTGTGGTTACAAGGGGGATATGGGTTATCAGTGTGAGGTTACAAGGGTTATTTGGGCTCTTACTGTGAGATTACACAGGGGTATTTGGGCTATCAGTGTGAGATTAAAAGGGGTATTTGGGCTGTCAGTGTGAGATTACACAGGGGGATTTGGGCTATCACTGTTAGATTACTCAGGGGGTTTTGGGCTATCATTGTGAGATTAAACAGGGGGAAGTGGGCTATCAGTGTGAGATTACACAGGGGGATTTGGGCTATCAGTGTGAGATGACACAGTGGGAATTTGGGCAGTTAGTGTGAGATTACACATGAGTATTTTGGCTATCACTGTGAGATGATAAAGGGGGAATTTTGGCTATCAGTGTGAGATGACACAGGGGGATTTGGGCTATCAATGCGAGATTACACAAGGGGATTTGGGCTATCACTGTGAGGTTATAAGGGGTATTTGGGCTATCAGTGTGAGGTTACAAAAGCGATTTGAGCTATCAGTGTGAGATTGCAATGGGTATTTGGGATATCACTGTGAGTTTAGACAGGGGGATTAGGGCTATTATTGTGAGGTCAAAAGGGGGCTTTGGGCTATCAGTGTGAAATTTCACAGGGGGATTTGGGCTATCACTGTTAGATTATACAGGGGGATTTGGGATATTAGTGTGAGCTTACAAGGCGGATTTGGGTTATCGGTGTGAGATTACATAGGGAGATTTTGGCTATCACAGTGAGATTACACAGGGTGATTTGGGCTACTAGTGCGAGATTACACAGTGGGATTTGGGCTATCACTGTGATATTACACATGGGGATTTGGGCTATCACTGTGAGATTATACAGGGGGAATTGTGATATCAGTTTGAGCTTACAAGTGGGATTTGGGTTATCGGTGAGAATTACATAGGGGGATTTGGGTTATCACTGTGAGATTACACAGGGGGATTTGGGCTCCCTGTGCGAGATTACACAGGGGGATTGGGCTATCAGTGTGAGATTATATATGGGGATTTGGGCTATCACTGTGAGTTTACAAGGTTGATATGGGCTATCAGTGTGAGATTACAAGGGGTATTTGGGCTATCACTTTGAAATTACACAGGGCGATTTGGGCTATCATTGTGAGGTCAAAAGGGTGATTTGGGCTATCAGTGTGAGTTGACATAGGGGGAATTTGGGCTATCAGTGTGAGATTACACAGGGGGATTTGGGATATCAGTGTGAGATTGCACGGCGGATTTGGGTTATCGGTGTGAGATTACATAGGGGGATTTTGGCTATCACTGTGAGATTACACAGGGTGATTTGGGCTACCAGTGCAAGATTACACAGGGGGATTTGGGCTATCACTGTGAGATTATACATGGGGATTTGGGCTATCACTGTGTGGTTACAAGGGGGATATGGGTTATCAGTGTGAGGTTACAAGGGTTATTTTGGCTCTTACTGTGAGATTACACAGGTGGATTTGGGCTATCACTGTTAGATTACACAGGGGGTTTTGGGCTATCATTGTGAGATTAAAAAGGGGGATTTGGGCTATCACTGTGAGATTACACAGGGGGATTTGGGCTATCAGTGTGAGATGACACAGTGGGAATTTGGGCAATTAGTGTGAGATTACACATGAGTATTTTGGCTATCACTGTGAGATGATAAAGGGGGAATTAAGGCTATCAGTGTGAGATGACACAGGGGGATTTGGGCTATCACTGTGAGATTACACAGGGGGTTTGGGCAATCACTGTGAGATTACACAGGGAAATTTGGGCTATCACTGTTAGATTACACAGGGGGATTTGGGCTGTCACTGTGAGATTACACAGGGTGATTTTGGCAATCACTGTGAGATTACACAGGGGGATTTGGGCTATCAGTGTGAGATTACACAGGGGTAACTGGGCTATCAGTGTGAGATGACACAGTGGGAATTTCGGCAATTAGTGTGATATTACACAGGGGTATTTGGCCTATCAGTGTGAGATTAAAAGGGGTATTTGGGCTATCAGTGTGAGATTACACAGGGGGATTTGGGCTATCAGTGTGAGATGACACAGGGGGATTTGGGCTATCTGTGCGAAATTACACAGGGGGATTTGGGCTATTAGTGTGAGGTCAAAAGTAAAATTTAGGCGATCCGTGTGAGTTGACACAGGGGGAATTTGGGCTATCTGTGTGAGATTGCACTTTTGGATTTGGGCTATCAGTGTGAGATTACAAGGGGGATTTGGGCTATCAGTGTGAGGCTAAAAGGGCGATTTGGGCTTAAAGTGTGAGATTACACAGGGGAATTTCGGCTATCCGTGTGAGGTTACAAGGGGGATTTGGGCTATCAGTGGGAGGTTACAAGGGGGATTTGAGCTATCACTTTGACATTATACCGGGGGATTTGAGCTATCACTGTGAGATTACACAGGGGGATTTGAGCTATCACTGTGAGATTATACAGGGGGATTTGGGATATTAGTGTGAGCTTACAAGGCGGATTTGGGTTATCGGTGTGAGCTTACAAGGGTTATTTGGGCTCTTACTGTGAGATTACACAGGGGTATTTGGGCTATCAGTGCGAGATTAAAAGGGGTATTTGGGCTATCAGTGTGAGGTTACAAGGGTGATTTGGGCTATCAGTGTGAGGTTACAAAGGCAATTTGGGCTATCAGTGTGGGATTACAAGGGTTATTTGGGCTATCACTGTGAGATTACACAGGGGGATTTGGGCAACCAGTGTGAGGTCAAAAGGGGGATTTGGGCTATCATTGTGAGATGTCACAGGGGGAATTTGGGCTATTAGTGAGAGATTACACAGGTGGATTTGGGCTATCAGTGTGAGATTACAAGGGGGATTTGGGCTATCAGTGTGAGGCTAAAAGGGGGATTTGGGCGAATCGTGTGAGATTACACAGGGGAATTTCGGCTATAAGTGTGAGGTTACCAGGGGATTTGGGCTATCAGTGGGAGGTTACAAGGGGGATTTGAGCTATCACTGTGAGATTACAGAGGGGGATTTGAGCTATCACTGTGAGATTATACTGGGGGATTTGGGATATTAGTGTGAGCTTACAAGGCGGATTTGGGTTATCGGTGTTAGCTTACAAGGGTTATTTGGGCTCTTACTGTGAGATTACACAGGGGTATTTGGGCTATCAGTGTGAGGTTACAAGGGTGATTTGGGCTATCAGTGTGAGGTTACAAAGGCAATTTGGGCTATCAGTGTGGGATTACAAGGTTTATTTGGGCTATCACTGTGAGATTACACAGGGGGATTTGGGCAACCAGTGTGAGGTCAAAAGGGGGATTTGGGCGAATCGTGTGAGATTACACAGGGGACTTTCGGCTATAAGTGTGAGGTTACCAGGGGATTTGGGCTATCAGTGGGAGGTTACAAGGGGGATTTGAACTATCACTGTGAGATTACACCAGGGGATTTGAGCTATCACTGTGAGATTACACAGGGGGATTTGAGCTAACACTGTGAGATTTTACAGGGGGATTTTGGATATTTGTGTGAGTTTACAAGGCGGATTTGTGTTATCGGTGTGAGATTACGTAGGGGGATTTTGGCTATCAATGTGAGATTACACAGGGTGATTTGGGTTACCTGTGCGAGATTACTCAGGGGGATTTGGGCTATCAGTGTGAGATTATACATGGGGATTTGGGCTATCACAGTGAGGTTACATGGGGGATATGGGCTATCGGTGTGAGGTTACAAAGGGGCTTTGGGCTATCAGTGTGAGATTACAAGGGTTATTTGGACTCTTACTGTGAGATTACACAGGGGTATTTGGGCTATCAGTGTGAGATTAAAAGGGGTATTTGGCTATCAGTGTGAGATTGCAAGGGTTATTTGGGCTATCAGTGTGAGATTACACAGGGGGATTTGGTCCATCATTGTGATATTACACAGGGGGATTTGGGTTATCACTGTGAGATTATACAGGGGGATTTGCGATATCAGTTTGAGCTTACAAGTGGGATTTGGGTTATCGGTGAGAATTACATAGGGGGATTTGGGTTATCACTGTGAGATTACACAGGGGGATTTGGGCTACCAGTGCGAGATTACACAGGGGGATTTGGGCTATCAGTGTGAGATTATATAGGGGATTTGGGCTATCACTGTGAGTTTACAAGGGTGATATGGGCTATCAGTGTGAAGTTACAAAGGGGATTTGGGCTATCAGTGTGAGATTACAAAGGCGATTTGGGCTATCATTGTGAGATTACAAGGGTTATTTGGGCTATCACTGTGAAATTACACAGGGGGATTTGGGCTATCATTGTGAGGTCAAAAGGGTGATTTGGGCTATCAGTGTGAGTTGACACTGGGGGAATTTGGGCTATCAGTGTGAGATTACACAGGGGGATTTGGGCTATCAGTGTGAGATTACAACGGGAATTTCGGCTATCAGTGTGAGGTTACAAGGGTGATTTGGGCTATCAGTGTGAGGCTAAACGGGCGATTTGGGCTAAAAGTGTGAGATTACACAGGGGAATTTCGGCTATCAGTGTGAGGTTACAAGGGGGATTTGGGCTATCAGTGGGAGGTTACAAGGGGGATTTGAGCTATCACTGTGAGATTACACCGGGGGATTTGGGATATTAGTGTGAGCTTACAAGGCGGATTTGGGTTATCGGTGTGAGATTACATAGGGCGATTTTGGCTATCACTGAGAGATTACACAGGGTGATTTGGGCTACCAGTGCGAGATTACACGGGGTTATTTGGGGTATCATTGTGAGATTATACATGGGGTTTTGGGCTATCACTGTGAGGTTACAAGGGGGATATGGGCTATCAGTGTGAGGTTACAAGGGTTATTTGGGCTCTTACTGTGAGATTACACAGGGGTATTCGGGCTATCAGTGCGAGATTAAAAGGTGTATTTGGGCTATCAGTGTGAGGTTACAAGGGTGATTTGGGCTATCAGTGTGAGGTTACAAAGGCAAATTGTGCTATCAGTGTGGGATTACAAGGGGTATTTGGGCTATCACTGTGAGATTACACAGGGGGATTTGGGCAATCAGTGTGAGGTCAAAAGGGGGATTTGGGCTATCAGTGTGAGGCTAAAATTTTGATTTGGGCTATCAGTGTGAGATTAGAAGGGGTATTTGGGCTATCACTGTGAAATTACACAGGGGGATTTGGGCTATCATTGTGAGGTCAAAAGCGTGATTTGGGCTATCAGTGTGAGTTGACACAGGGGGAATTTGGGCTATCAGTGTGAGATTACACTGGGGGATTTGGGCTATCAGTGTGAGGCTAAAAGGGAGATTTGGGCTATTAGTGTGAGGCTAAAAGGGGGATTTGGTCTAAAAGCGTGAGATTACACGGGAATTTCGGCTATCAGTGTTTGGTTACAAGGGGGATTTCGGCTATCAGTAGGAGGTTACAAGGGGGATTTGAGCTATCACTGTGAGATTACACAGGAGTATTTGAGCTATCACTGTGAGATTATACATGGGGATTTGGGATATTAGTGTGAGCTTACAAGGCGGATTTGGGTTATCGGTGTGAGATTACATAGGGGGATTTTGGCTATCACTGTGAGATTACACAGGGTGATTTGGGCTACCAGTGCAAGATTACACAGGGGGATTTGGGCTGTCACTGTGAGATTATACATGGGGATTTGGGCTATCACTGTGTGGTTACAAGGGGGATATGGGTTATCAGTGTGAGGTTACAAGGGTTATTTGGGTTCTTACTGTGAGATTACACAGGGGTATTTGGGCTTTCAGTGTGAGATTAAAAGGGGTATTTGGGCTGTCCGTGTGAGATTACACAGGGGGATTTGGGCTATCACTGTTAGACTACTCAGGGGGTTTTGGGCTATCATTGTGAGATTAAACAGGGGGTGGTGGGCTATCAGTGTGAGATTACACAGGGGGATTTGGGCTATCAGTGTGAGATTACACAGGGGGATTTGGTCCATCACTGTGATATTACACAGGGGGATTTGGGCTATCACTGTGAGATTATACAGGGGGATTTGCGATATCAGTTTGAGCTTACAAGTGGGATTTGGGTTAACGGTGAGAATTACATAGGGGGATTTGGGTTATCACTGTGAGATTACACAGGGGGATTTGGGCTACCAGTGCGCGATTACACAGGGGGTTTTGGGCTATCAGTGTGAGATTATATATGGGGATTTGGGCTATCACAGTGAGGTTACAAGGGGGATATGGGCTATCAGTGTGAGGTTACAAAAGGGATTTGGGCTATCAGTGTTAGATTACAAGGGTTATTTGGACTCTTACTGTGAGATTACACAGGGGTATTTGGGCTATCAGTGTGAGATTAAAAGGGGTATTTGGGCTTACAGTGTGAGATTGCAAGGGTTATTTGGGCTATCAGTGTGAGATTACACAGGGGGATTTGGGCTATCATTGTGAGGCTAAAAGGGGGATTTGGGCTATTAGTGTGAGGCTAAAAGTGGGATTTTGTCTAAAAACATGAGATTACACAGGGGAATTTCGGCTATCAGTGTGAGGTTACAAGGGGGATTTGGGCTATAAGTGGGAGGTTACAAGGGGGATTTGAGCTATCACTGTGAGATTACACAGGAGTATTTGAGCTATCACTGTGAGATTAAAAGGGGTATTTGGGCCATCAGTGTGAGATTACGCAGGGGGATTTTGGCTATCACTGTTAGATTACACAGGGGGATTTGGGCTATCACTGTGAGATTACACAGGGGGTTTAGGCAATCACTGTGAGATTACACAGGGAAATTTGGGCTATCACTGTTAGATTACACAGGGGGATTTGGGCTGTCACTGTGAGATTACACAGGGTGATTTTGGCAATCACTGTGAGATTACACAGGGGGATTTGGGCTATCAGTGTGAGATTACACAGGGGTAACTGGGCTATCAGTGTGAAATGACACAGTGGGAATTTCGGCAAATTAGTATGATATTACACAGGGGTATTTGGCCTATCAGTGTGAGATTAAAAGGGGTATTTGGGCTATCAGTGTGAGATTACACAGGGGGATTTGGGCTATCAGTGTGAGATGACACAGAGGGGATTTGGGCTATCAGTGCGAAATTACACAGGGGGATTTGGGCTATTAGTGTGAGGTCAAAAGTAAAATTTAGGCGATCCGTGTGAGTTGACACAGGGGGAATTTGGGCTATCAGTGTGAGATTGCACTTTTGGATTTGGGCTATCAGTGTGAGATTACAAGGGGGATTTGGGCTATCAGTGTGAGGCTAAAAGGGCGATTTGGGCTTAAAGTGTGAGATTACACAGGGGAATTTCGGCTATCAGTGGGAGGTTACAAGGGGGATTTGAGCTATCACTTTGACATTATACCGGGGGATTTGAGCTATCACTGTGAGATTACAGAGGGGGATTTGAGCTATCACTGTGAGATTATACTGGGGGATTTGGGATATTAGTGTGAGCTTACAAGGCGGATTTGGGTTATCGGTGTTTGCTTACAAGGGTTATTTGGGCTCTTACTGTGAGATTACACAGGGGTATTTGGGCTATCAGTGTGAGGTTACAAGGGTGATTTGGGCTATCAGTGTGAGGTTACAAAGGCAATTTGGGCTATCAGTGTGGGATTACAAGGTTTATTTGGGCTATCACTGTGAGATTACACAGGGGGATTTGGGCAACCAGTGTGAGGTCAAAAGGGGGATTTGGGCGAATCGTGTGAGATTACACAGGGGAATTTCGGCTATAAGTGTGAGGTTACCAGGGGATTTGGGCTATCAGTGGGAGGTTACAAGGGGGATTTGAACTATCACTGTGAGATTACACCAGGGGATTTGAGCTATCACTGTGAGATTACACAGGGGGATTTGAGCTAACACTGTGAGATTTTACAGGGGGATTTTGGATATTTGTGTGAGTTTACAAGGCGGATTTGTGTTATCGGTGTGAGATTACGTAGGGGGATTTTGGCTATCAATGTGAGATTACACAGGGTGATTTGGGTTACCAGTGCGAGATTACTCAGGGGGATTTGGGCTATCAGTGTGAGATTATACATGGGGATTTGGGCTATCACAGTGAGGTTACATGGGGGATATGGGCTATCGGTGTGAGGTTACAAAGGGGCTTTGGGCTATCAGTGTGAGATTACAAGGGTTATTTGGACTCTTACTGTGAGATTACACAGGGGTATTTGGGCTATCAGTGTGAGATTAAAAGGGGTATTTGGCTATCAGTGTGAGATTGCAAGGGTTATTTGGGCTATCAGTGTGAGATTACACAGGGGGATTTGGTCCATCACTGTGATATTACACAGGGGGATTTGGGTTATCACTGTGAGATTATACAGGGGGATTTGCGATATCAGTTTGAGCTTACAAGTGGGATTTGGGTTATCGGTGAGAATTACATAGGGGGATTTGGGTTATCACTGTGAGATTACACAGGGGGATTTGGGCTACCAGTGCGAGATTACACAGGGGGATTTGGGCTATCAGTGTGAGATTATATATGGGGATTTGGGCTATCACTGTGAGTTTACAAGGGTGATATGGGCTATCAGTGTGAGGTTACAAAGGGGATTTGGGCTATCAGTGTGAGATTACAAAGGCGATTTGGGCTATCATTGTGAGATTACAAGGGTTATTTGGGCTATCACTGTGAAATTACACAGGGGGATTTGGGCTATCATTGTGAGGTCAAAAGGGTGATTTGGGCTATCAGTGTGAGTTGACACTGGGGGAATTTGGGCTATCAGTGTGAGATTACACAGGGGGATTTGGGCTATCAGTGTGAGATTACAACGGGAATTTCGGCTATCAGTGTGAGGTTACAAGGGTGATTTGGGCTATCAGTGTGAGGCTAAACGGGCGATTTGGGCTAAAAGTGTGAGATTACACAGGGGAATTTCGGCTATCAGTGTGAGGTTACAAGGGGGTTTTGGGCTATCAGTGGGAGGTTACAAGGGGGATTTGAGCTATCACTGTGAGATTACACCGGGGGATTTGGGATATTAGTGTGAGCTTACAAGGCGGATTTGGGTTATCGGTGTGAGATTACATAGGGCGATTTTGGCTATCACTGAGAGATTACACAGGGTGATTTGGGCTACCAGTGCGAGATTACACGGGGTTATTTGGGGTATCATTGTGAGATTATACATGGGGTTTTGGGCTATCACTGTGAGGTTACAAGGGGGATATGGGCTATCAGTGTGAGGTTACAAGGGTTATTTGGGCTCTTACTGTGAGATTACACAGGGGTATTCGGGCTATCAGTGCGAGATTAAAAGGTGTATTTGGGCTATCAGTGTGAGGTTACAAGGGTGATTTGGGCTATCAGTGTGAGGTTACAAAGGCAAATTGTGCTATCAGTGTGGGATTACAAGGGGTATTTGGGCTATCACTGTGAGATTACACAGGGGGATTTGGGCAATCAGTGTGAGGTCAAAAGGGGGATTTGGGCTATCAGTGTGAGGCTTAAATGGTGTTTTGGGCTATCAGTGTGAGATTAGAAGGGGTATTTGGGCTATCACTGTGAAATTACACAGGGGGATTTGGGCTATCATTGTGAGGTCAAAAGCATGATTTGGGCTATCAGTGTGAGTTGACACAGGGGGAATTTGGGCTATCAGTGTGAGATTACACTGGGGGATTTGGGCTATCAGTATGAGGCTAAAAGGGAGATTTGGGCTATTAGTGTGAGGCTAAAAGGGGGATTTGGTCTAAAAGCGTGAGATTACACGGGAATTTCGGCTATCAGTGTTTGGTTACAAGGCGGATTTGGGTTATGGGTGTGAGATTACATAGGGGGATTTTGGCTATCACTGTGAGATTACACAGGGTGATTTGGGCTACCAGTGCAAGATTACACAGGGGGATTTGGGCTGTCACTGTGAGATTATACATGGGGATTTGGGCTATCACTGTGTGGTTACAAGGGGGATATGGGTTATCAGTGTGAGGTTACAAGGGTTATTTGGGTTCTTACTGTGAGATTACACAGGGGTATTTGGGCTTTCAGTGTGAGATTAAAAGGGGTATTTGGGCTGTCCGTGTGAGATTACACAGGGGGATTTGGGCTATCACTGTTAGATTACTCAGGGGGTTTTGGGCTATCATTGTGAGATTAAACAGGGGGAGGTGGGCTATCAGTGTGAGATTACACAGGGGGATTTGGGCTATCAGTGTGAGATTACACAGGGGGATTTGGTCCATCACTGTGATATTACACAGGGGGATTTGGGCTATCACTGTGAGATTATACAGGGGGATTTGGGATATCAGTTTGAGCTTACAAGTGGGATTTGGGTTAACGGTGAGAATTACATAGGGGGATTTGGGTTATCACTGTGAGATTACACAGGGGGATTTGGGCTACCAGTGCGCGATTACACAGGGGGTTTTGGGCTATCAGTGTGAGATTATATATGGGGATTTGGGCTATCACAGTGAGGTTACAAAGGGGATATGGGCTATCAGTGTGAGGTTACAAAAGGGATTTGGGCTATCAGTGTTAGATTACAAGGGTTATTTGGACTCTTACTGTGAGATTACACAGGGGTATTTGGGCTATCAGTGTGAGATTAAAAGGGGTATTTGGGCTTACAGTGTGAGATTGCAAGGGTTATTTGGGCTATCAGTGTGAGATTACACAGGGGGATTTGGGCTATCATTGTGAGGCTAAAAGGGGGATTTGGGCTATTAGTGTGAGGCTAAAAGTGGGATTTTGTCTAAAAACATGAGATTACACAGGGGAATTTCGGCTATCAGTGTGAGGTTACAAGGGGGATTTGGGCTATATGTGGGAGGTTACAAGGGGGATTTGAGCTATCACTGTGAGATTACACAGGAGTATTTGAGCTATCACTGTGAGATTAAAAGGGGTATTTGGGCCATCAGTGTGAGATTACGCAGGGGGATTTTGGCTATCACTGTTAGATTACACAGGGGGATTTGGGCTATCACTGTGAGATTACACAGGGGGTTTGGGCAATCACTGTGAGATTACACAGGGAAATTTGGGCTATCACTGTTAGATTACACAGGGGGATTTGGGCTGTCACTGTGAGATTACACAGGGTGATTTTGGCAATCACTGTGAGATTACACAGGGGGATTTGGGCTATCAGTGTGAGATTACACAGGGGTAACTGGGCTATCAGTGTGAGATGACACAGTGGGAATTTCGGCAATTAGTATGATATTACACAGGGGTATTTGGCCTATCAGTGTGAGATTAAAAGGGGTATTTGGGCTATCAGTGTGAGATTAAACAGGGGGATTTGGGCTATCAGTGTGAGATGACAGAGAGGGGATTTGGGCTATCAGTGCGAAATTACACAGGGGGATTTGGGCTATTAGTGTGAGGTCAAAAGTAAAATTTAGGCGATCCGTGTGAGTTGACACAGGGGGAATTTGGGCTATCAGTGTGAGATTGCACTTTTGGATTTGGGCTATCAGTGTGAGATTACAAGGGGGATTTGGGCTATCAGTGTGAGGCTAAAAGGGCGATTTGGGCTTAAAGTGTGAGATTACACAGGGGAATTTCGGCTATCAGTGGGAGGTTACAAGGGGGATTTGAGCTATCACTTTGACATTATACCGGGGGATTTGAGCTATCACTGTGAGATTACAGAGGGGGATTTGAGCTATCACTGTGAGATTATACTGGGGGATTTGGGATATTAGTGTGAGCTTACAAGGCGGATTTGGGTTATCGGTGTTAGCTTACAAGGGTTATTTGGGCTCTTACTGTGAGATTACACAGGGGTATTTGGGCTATCAGTGTGAGGTTACAAGGGTGATTTGGGCTATCAGTGTGAGGTTACAAAGGCAATTTGGGCTATCAATGTGGGATTACAAGGTTTATTTGGGCTATCACTGTGAGATTACACAGGGGGATTTGGGCAACCAGTGTGAGGTCAAAAGGGGGATTTGGGCTATCAGTGTGAGATGTCACAGGGGGAATTTGGGCTATTAGTGTGAGATTACACAGGTGGATTTGGGCTATCAGTGTGAGATTACAAGGGGGATTTGGGCTATCAGTGTGAGGCTAAAAGGGGGATTTGGGCTAATCGTGTGAGATTACACAGGGGAATTTCGGCTATAAGTGTGAGGTTACCACGGGGATTTGCGCTATCAGTGGGAGGTTACAAGGGGGATTTGAACTATCACTGTGAGATTACACCAGGGGATTTGAGCTATCACTGTGAGATTACACAGGGGGATTTGAGCTAACACTGTGAGATTTTACAGGGGGATTTTGGATATTTGTGTGAGTTTACAAGGCGGATTTGTGTTATCGGTGTGAGATTACGTAGGGGGATTTTGGCTATCAATGTGAGATTACACAGGGTGATTTGGGTTACCAGTGCGAGATTACTCAGGGGGATTTGGGCTATCAGTGTGAGATTATATATGGGGATTTGGGCTATCACAGTGAGGTTACAAGGGGGATATGGGCTATCAGAGTGAAGTTACAAAGGGGATTTGGGCTATCAGTGTGAGATTACAAGGGTTATTTGGACTCTTACTGTGAGATTACACAGGGGTATTTGGGCTATCAGTGTGAGATTAAAAGGGGTATTTGGCTATCAGTGTGAGATTGCAAGGGTTATTTGGGCTATCAGTGTGAGATTACACAGGGGGATTTGGTCCATCACTGTGATATTACACAGGGGGATTTGGGTTATCACTGTGAGATTATACAGGGGGATTTGCGATATCAGTTTGAGCTTACAAGTGGGATTTGGGTTATCGGTGAGAATTACATAGGGGGATTTGGGTTATCACTGTGAGATTACACAGGGGGATTTGGGCTACCAGTGCGAGATTACACAGGGGGATTTGGGCTATCAGTGTGAGATTATATATGGGGATTTGGGCTATCACTGTGAGTTTACAAGGGTGATATGGGCTATCAGTGTGAAGTTACAAAGGGGATTTGGGCTATCAGTGTAAGATTACAAAGGCGATTTGGGCTATCATTGTGAGATTACAAGGGTTATTTGGGCTATCACTGTGAAATTACACAGGGGGATTTGGGCTATCATTGTGAGGTCAAAAGGGTGATTTGGGCTATCAGTGTGAGTTGACACTGGGGGAATTTGGGCTATCAGTGTGAGATTACACAGGGGGATTTGGGCTATCAGTGTGAGATTACAAGGGGAATTTCGGCTATCAGTGTGAGGTTACAAGGGTGTTTTGGGCTATCAGTGTGAGGCTAAACGGGCGATTTGGGCTAAAAGTGTGAGATTACACAGGGGAATTTCGGCTATCAGTGTGAGGTTACAAGGGGGATTTGGGCTATCAGTGAGAGGTTACAAGGGGGATTTGAGCTATCACTGTGAGATTACTCCGGGGGATTTGGGATATTAGTGTGAGCTTACAAGGCGGATTTGGGTTATCGGTGTGAGATTACATAGGGCGATTTTGGCTATCACTGTGAGATTACACAGGGTGATTTGGGCTACCAGTGCGAGATTACACAGGGTTATTTGGGGTATCATTGTTAGATTATACATGGGGTTTTGGGCTATCACTGTGAGGTTACAAGGGGGATATGGGCTATCAGTGTGAGGTTACAAGGGTTATTTGGGCTCTTACTGTGAGATTACACAGGGGTATTCGGGCTATCAGTGCGAGATTAAAAGGTGTATTTGGGCTATCAGTGTGAGGTTACAAGGGTGATTTGGGCTATCAGTGTGAGGTTACAAGGGTGTTTTGGGCTATCAGTGTGAGGCTAAACGGGCGATTTGGGCTAAAAGTGTGAGATTACACAGGGGAATTTCGGCTATCAGTGTGAGGTTACAAGGGGGATTTGGGCTATCAGTGAGAGGTTACAAGGGGGATTTGAGCTATCACTGTGAGATTACTCCGGGGGATTTGGGATATTAGTGTGAGCTTACAAGGCGGATTTGGGTTATCGGTGTGAGATTACATAGGGCGATTTTGGCTATCACTGTGAGATTACACAGGGTGATTTGGGCTACCAGTGCGAGATTACACAGGGTTATTTGGGGTATCATTGTGAGATTATACATGGGGTTTTGGGCTATCACTGTGAGGTTACAAGGGGGATATGGGCTATCAGTGTGAGGTTACAAGGGTTATTTGGGCTCTTACTGTGAGATTACACAGGGGTATTCGGGCTATCAGTGCGAGATTAAAAGGTGTATTTGGGCTATCAGTGTGAGGTTACAAGGGTGATTTGGGCTATCAGTGTGAGGTTACAAAGGCAATTTGTGCTATCAGTGTCGGATTACAAGGGGTATTTGGGCTATCACTGTGAGATTACACAGGGGGATTTGGGCAGTCAGTGTGAGGTCAAAAGGGGGATTTGGGCTATCAGTGTGAGGCTAAAATGGTGATTTGGGCTAAAAATGTGAGTTTACACAGGGGAATTTCGGCTATAAGTGTGAGGTTACAACGGGGATTTGGGCTATCAGTGGGAGGTTACAAGGGGGATTTGAGCTATCACCATGAGATTACACCAGGGGTTTTGAGCTATCACTGTGAGATTACACAGGGCGATTTGAGCTATCACTGTGAGATTACACAGGGGGATTTGGTCCATCACTGTGATATTACACATGGGGATTTGGGCTATCACTGTGAGATTATACAGGGGGATTTGCGATATCAGTTTGAGCTTACAAGTGGGATTTGGGTTATCGGTGAGAATTACATAGGGGGATTTGGGTTATCACTGTGAGATTACACAGGGGGATTTGGGCTCCCTGTGCGAGATTACACAGGGGGATTGGGCTATCAGTGTGAGATTATATATGGGGATTTGGGCTATCACTGTGAGTTTACAACGTTGATATGGGCTATCAGTGTGAGATTACAAGGGGTATTTGGGCTATCACTTTGAAATTACACAGGGCGATTTGGGCTATCATTGTGAGGTCAAAAGGGTGATTTGGGCTATCAGTGTGAGTTGACATAGGGGGAATTTGGGCTATCAGTGTGAGATTACACAGGGGGATTTGGGATATCAGTGTGAGATTGCACGGTGGATTTGGGTTATCGGTTGTGAGATTACATAGGGGGATTTTGGCTATCACTGTGAGATTACACAGGGTGATTTGGGCTACCAGTGCAAGATTACACAGGGGGATTTGGACTATCACTGTGAGATTATACATGGGGATTTGGGCTATCACTGTGTGGTTACAAGGGGGATATGGGTTATCAGTGTGAGGTTACAAGGGTTATTTGGGCTCTTACTGTGAGATTACACAGGGGGATTTGGGCTATCACTGTTAGATTACACAGGGGGTTTTGGGCTATCATTGTGAGATTAAAAAGGGGGATTTGGGCTATCACTGTGAGATTACACAGGGGGATTTGGGCTATCAGTGTGAGATGACACAGTGGGAATTTGGGCAATTAGTGTGAGATTACACATGAGTATTTGGCTATCACTGTGAGATGATAAAGGGGGAATTAAGGCTATCAGTGTGAGATGACACAGGGGGATTTGGGCTATCAGTGCGAGATTACACATGGGGATGTGGGCTGTCACTGTGAGGTTATAAGGGGTATTTGGGCTATCAGTGTGAGGTTGCAAAGGCGATTTGGGCTATCAGTGTGAGATTACAATGGGTATTTGGGCTATCACTGTGAGATTACACAGGGGGATTTGGGCTATCATTGTGAGGTCAAAATGGGGATTTGGGCTATCAGTGTGAGATTACACAGGGGGATTTGGGATATTAGTCTCAGTTTACAAGGCGGATTTGGGTTATCGGTGTGAGATTACATAGGGAGATTTTGGCTATCACAGTGAGATTACACAGGGTGATTTGGGCTACCAGTGCGAGATTACACAGGGGGATTTGGGCTATCACTGTTTAGATTAAAGATTGGGATTTGGGCTATCACTGTGAGGTTACAGGGGGGTTATGGTCTATCAGTGTGAGGTTACAAGGGTTATTTGGGCTCTTACTGTGAGATTACACAGGGTTATTTGGCATATCAGTGTGAGATTAAAAGGGTTATTTGGGCCATCAGTGTGAGATTACACAGGGGGATTTTGGCTATCACTGTTAGATTACACAGGGGGATTTGGGCTTCACTGTGAGATTACACAGGGGGATTTGGGCAATTACTGTGAGATTACACAGGGGGATTTGGGCTATCACTGTTAGATTACACAGAGGGATTTGGGCTATCACTGTGAGATGGCACAGGGGGATTTGGGCTATCACTGTGAGATTACACAGGGGATTTGTGCTATCAGTGTGAGATTACACAGGGGTAACTGGGGCTATCATTGTGAGATGACACAGTGGGAATTTGGGCAATTAGTGTGAAATTACACAGGGGTATTTGGGCTATCAGTGCGAGATTAAAAGGGGTATTTGGGCTATCAGTGTGAGATTACACAGGGTGATTTGGGCTATCAGTGTGAGATGACACAGGGGATTTGGGCTTTCAGTGCGAAATTACACAGGGGGATTTGGGCTATCAGTGGTGAGATTACAGATGGGGATTTGAGCTATCACTGTGAGGTTTCAAGGGGGATTTGGGCTATCATTCTGAGGTTACAAAGGCGATTTGGGCTATCAGTGTGAGATTACAAGGTGTATTTGGTGTATCACTGTGAGATTACACAGGGGGATTTGGGCTATCAGTGTGAGGTCAAAAGTTAAATTTAGGCTATCAGTGTGAGTTGACACAGGGGGAACTTGGGCTATCAGTGTGAGATTGCACTTTTGGTTTTGGGCTATCAGTGTGAGATTACAAGGGGGATTTGGGCTATCAGTGTGAGGCTAAAAGGGTGATTTGGGCTAAAAGTGTGAGATTACACAGGGGAATTTCAGCTATCAGTGTGAGGTTACAAGGGGGATTTGGACTATCAGTGGGAGGTTACAAGGGGGATTTGAGCTATCACTGTGAGATTACACCGGGGATTTGAGCTATCATTGTGAGGTCAAAAGGGTGATTTGGGCTATCAGTGTGAGTTGACACAGGGGGAATTTGGGCTATCTGTGTGAGAATACACAGGGGGATTTGGGCTATCAGTGTGAGGCTAAAAGCGGGATTTGGGCTATTAGTGTGAGGCGAAAAGGGGGATTTGGTCTAAAAGCGTGAGATTACACAGGGAAATTTCGGCTATCAGTGTCAGGTTACCAGGGGGATTTGGGCTATCAGTTGGAGGTTACATGGGGGATTTGAACTATCACTGTGATATTACACAGGAGCATTTGAGCTATCACTGTGAGATTACACAGGGGGATTTGAGCTATCACTGTGAGATCATACGGGGGATTTTTGATATCAGTGTGAGCTTACAAGGCGGATTTGAGTTATCGGTGTGAGATTACATAGGGGGACTTTGGCTATCACTGTGAGATTACACAGGGTGATTTGGGCTACCAGTGCAAGATTACACAGGGGGATTTGGGCTATCACTGTGAGATTATGCATGGGGATTTGGGCTATCACTGTGAGATTACACAGGGTGATTTGGGCTACCAGTGCAAGATTACACAGGGGGATTTGGGCTATCACTGTGAGATTATGCATGGGGATTTGGGCTATCACTGTGTGGATACAAGGGGGATAAGGGTTATCAGTGTGAGGTTACAAGGGTTATTGGGCTCTTACTGTGAGATTACACAGGGGTATTTGGGCTATCAGTGTGAGATTAAAAGGGGTATTTGGGCTGTTAGTGTGAGATTACACAGGGGGATTTGGGCTATCTCTGTTAGATTACACAGGGGGTTTTGGGCTATCATTGTGAGATTAAACAGGGGGATTTGGGCTATCAGTGTGAGATTACACAGGGGGATTTGGGCTATTAATGTGAGATGACACAGTGGGAATTTTGGCAATTAGAGTGAGATAACACATGAGTATTTTGGCTATCACTGTGAGATGATAAAGGGGGAATTTAGGCTATCAGTGTGAGATGACACTGGGGGATTTGGGCTATCATGCGAGATTACACATGGGGATTTGGGCTATCACTGTGAGGTTATAAGGGGTATTTGGGCTATCAGTGTGAGGTTACAAAGGCGATTTGGGCTATCAGTGTGAGATTACAATGGGTATTTTGGGCTATCACTGTGAAATTACACAGGGGGATTTGGCCTATCATTGTGAGGTCAAAAGGGTGATTTGTCTATCAGTGTGAGATTACACAGGGGGATTTGGTCTAACACTGTTAGATTATACAGGTGGATTTGGGATATTAGTGTGAGTTTACAAGGCGGATTTGGGTTATCGGTGTGAGATTACATAGGGAGATTTTGGCTATCACAGTGAGATTACACAGGGTGATTTGGGCTACCAGTGCGAGATTACACAGGGGGATTTGGGCTCTCAGTGTGAGGTCAAAAGTTAAATTTAGGCTATCAGTGTGAGTTGACATAGGGGGAATTTGGGCTATCAGTATGAGATTGCACTTTTGGATTAGGGCTATCAGTGTGTGATTACAAGGGGGATTTGGGCTATCAGTGTGAGGCTCAAAGGGCGATTTGGGCTAAAAGTGTGAGATTACACAGGGGAATTTCGGCTATCAGTGTGAGGTTACAAGGGGGATTTGGGCTATCAGTGGGAGGTTACAAGGGGGATTTGAGCTATTACTGTGAGATTACACCGGGGGATTTGAGCTATCACTGTGAGATTACACAGGGGGATTTGAGATATCACTGTGAGATTATACAGGGGGATTTGGGATATTAGTGTGAGTTTACAAGGCGGATTTGGGTTATCGGTGTGAGATTACATAGGGCGATTTTGGCTATCACTGTGAGATTACACAGGGTGATTTGGGCTACCAGTGCGAGATTACACAAGGGGATTTGGGATATCACTGTGAGATTATACATGGGGATTTGGGATATCACTGTGAGATTATACATGGGGATTTGGGCTATCACTGTGACGTTACAAGGGGATGTGGGCTATCAGTGTGAGCTTACAAGGGTTATTTGGGCTCTTAATGTGAGATTACACAGGGGTATTTGGGCTATCAGTGCGAGATTAAAAGGGGTATTTGGGCTATCAGTGTGAGGTTACAAGGGTGATTTGGGCTATCAGTTTGAGGTTCCAAAGGCAATTTGGGCTATCAGTGTGGGATTACAAGGGGTATTTGGGCTATCACTGTGAGATTACAGAGGGGGATTTGGGCAATCAGTGTGAGGTTAAAAGGGGGATTTGGGCTATCAGTGTGACATGACACAGGGTGAATTTGGGCTATCAGTGTGAGATTACACAGGTGGATTTGGGCTATCAGTGTGAGATTACAAGGGGGATTTGGGCTATCAGTGTGAGGCTAAAAGGGGGATTTGAGCTAAAAGTGTGAGATTACACAGGGGAATTTCGCTATAAGTGTGAGGTTACAACGGGGATTTGGGCTATCAGTGGGATGTTACAAGGGGGATTTGAGCTATCACTGTGAGATTACACCAGGGGATTTGAGCTATCACTGTGAGATTACACAGGGGTGTACTTGAGCTATCACTGTGAGATTATACAGGGGGATTTGGGATATTAGTGTGAGTTTATAAGGCGGATTTGTGTTATCGGTGTGAGATTACGTAGGGGGATTTTGCTATCAATGTGAGATTACACAGGGTGATTTGGGTTACCAGTGTGAGATTACACAGGGGGATTTGGGCTGTCAGTGTGAGATTATACATGGGGATTTGGGCTCTCACTGTGAGGTTACCTTGGGGATATGGGCTATCAGTGTGAGCTTAGAGGGGTTATTTGGGCTCTTACTGTGAGATTACACAGGGGTATTTGGCCTATCAGTGTGAGATTAAAAGGGATATTTGGGACATCAGTGTGAGATTACATAGGGGGATTTGGGCTATCACTGTAAGATTACACAGGGGGATTTGGGCTATCACTGTGAGATTACACTGGGGGATTAGGGCAATCACTGTGAGATTACACAGGGGGGATTTGGGCAATCACTGTGAGATTACACAGGGGGATTTGGGCTATCACTGTTAGATTACACAGGGGGATTTGTGATATCACTGTGAGATTACACAGGGGGATTTGGGCAATCACTGTGAGATTACACAGGGAAATTTGGGCTATCAGTGTGAGATTACACAGGGGTAACTGGGCTATCATTGTGAGATGACACAGTGGGAATTTGGGCAATTAGTGTGAGATTACACAGGGGTATTTGGGCTATCAGTGTGAGATTAAAAGAGGTATTTGGGCTATCAGTGTGAGAGGACACAGGGGGGATTTGGTCTATCAGTGCGAAATTACGCAGGAGGATTTGGGCTATCAGTGTGAGATTACAGATGGGGATTTGAGCTATCACTGTGAGGTTTCAAGGGGGATTTGGGCTATCAGTCTGAGGTTACAAAGGCGATTTGGGCTATCAGTGTGAGATGACAAGGTGTATTTGGTGTATCACTGTGAGATTACACAGGGGGATTTGGGCTATCAGTTTCAGGTCAAAAGTTAAATTTAGGCTATCAGTGTGAGTTGACACAGGGGGAATTTGGGCTATCAGTGTGAGATTGCACTTTTGGATTTGGGCTATCAGTGTGAGATTTCAAGGGGGATTTGGGCTATCAGTGTGAGGCTCAAAGGGCGATTTGGGCTAAAAGTGTGAGATGACACAGGGGAATTTCGGCTATCAGTGTGAGGTTACAAGGGGGGATTTGGGCTATCAGTGGGAGGTTACAAGGGGGATTTGAGCTATCACTGTGAGATTACATCGGGGGATTTGAGCTATCACTGTGAGATTACACAGGGGGATTTGAGATATCACTGTGAGATTATACAGGGGGATTTTGGATATTAGTGTGAGTTTACAAGGCGGATTTGGGTTATCGGTGTGAGATTACATAGGGCGATTTTGGCTATCACTGTGAGATTACACAGGGTGATTTGGGCTACCAGTGCGAGATTACACAGGGGGATTTGGGATATCACTGTGAGATTATACATGGGATTTGGGCTATCACTGTGACGTTACAAGGGGGATATGGGCTATCAGTGTGAGCTTACAAGGTTTATTTGGGCTCTTAATGTGAGATTACACAGGGGTATTTGGGCTATCAGTGCGAGATTAAAAGGGCTATTTGGGCTATCAGTGTGAGGTTACAAGGGTGATTTGGGCTATCAGTTTGAGGTTACAAAGGCAATTTGGGCTATCAGTGTGGGATTACAAGGGGTATTTGGGCTATCACTGTGAGATTACACAGGGGGATTGGGCAATCAGTGTGAGGTTAAAAGGGGGATTTGGGCTATCAGTGTGAGATGACACAGGGTGAATTTGGGCTATCAGTGTGAGATTACACAGGTGGATTTGGGCTCTCAGTGTGAGATTACAAGGGGGATTTGGGCTATCAGTGTGAGGCTAAAAGGGGGATTTGGGCTAAAAGTGTGAGATCACACAGGGGAATTTCGGCTATAAGTGTGAGGTTACAACGGGGATTTGGGCTATCAGTGGGAGGTTACAAGGGGGATTTGAGCTATCACTGTGAGATTACACCAGGGGATTTGAGCTATCACTGTGAGATTACACAGGGGGACTTGAGCTATCACTGTGAGATTATACAGGGGGATTTGGGATATTAGTGTGAGTTTACAAGTCGGATTTGTGTTATCGGTGTGAGATTACGTAGGGGGATTTTGCTATCAAAGTGAGATTACACAGGGTGATTTGGGTTTTCCAGTGCAAGATTACACAGGGGATTTGGGGCTATCAGTGTGAGATTATACATGGGAATTTGGGCTATCACAGTGAGGTTACAAAGGCAATTTGGGCTATCAGTGTGAGGTCAAAAGGGGGATTTAGGCTATCAGTGTGAGTTGACACAGGGCATTTTGGGCTATTTGTGTGAGATTACACTTTTTGGATTTGGGCTATCTGTGTGAGATTACAAGGGGAATTTGTGCTGTCACTGTGAGATTACACAGGGGGATTTGAGCTATCACTGTGAGAACATACAGGGGGATTTGGGATATCAGTGTGACCTTACAAGGTGGATTTGAGTTATCGGTGTGAGATTACATAAGGGGATTTTGGCTATCACTGTGAGATTACACAGGGGGTTTTGGGCAATCAGTGTGAGGTCAAAAGGGGGATTTGGGCTATCAGTCTGAGATGACACAGGGTGAATTTGGGCTATCAGTGTGAGATTACACAGGTGGATTTGGGCTATCAGTGTGAGATTACAGGGGGGATTTGGGCTATCAGTGTGAGGCTAAAAGGGGGATTTGGGCTAAAAGTGTGAGATTACACAGGGAATTTCGGCTATAAGTTTGAGGTTACCACGTGGATTTGGGCTATCAGTGGGAGGTTACAAGGGGGATTTGAGCTATCACTGTGAGATTACACCAGGGGATTTGAGCTATCACTGTGAGATTACACAGGGGGATTTGAGCTATCACTGTGAGATTATACAGGGGGATTTGAGATATTAGTGTGAGTTTACAAGTCGGATTTGTGTTATCGGTGTGAGATTACGTAGGGGGATTTTGCTATCAATGTGAGATTACACAGGGTGATTTGGGTTTTCCAGTGCAAGATTACACAGTGGGATTTGGGCTATCAGTGTGAGATTATACATGGGAAATTTGGGCTATCACAGTGAGGTTACAAGGGGGTTATGGGCTATCACTGTGAGGTTACAAAGGCAATTTGGGCTATCAGTGTGAGGTCAAAAGGGGGATTTAGGCTATCAGTGTGAGTTGACACAGGGGCAATTTGGGCTATTTGTGTGAGATTAAACTTTTGGATTTGGGCTATCAGTGTGAGATTACAAGGGGGATTTGGGCTATCAGTGTGAGGCTAAAAGGGGGATTTGGGCTAAAAGTGTGAGATTACACAGGGGAATTTCGGCTATCAGTGTGAAGTTACAAGGGGGATTTGGGCTATCAGTGGGAGGTTACCAGGGGGATTTGAGCTATCACTGTGAGATTACACCGGGGGATTTGAGCTATCACTGTGAGATTACACAGGGGGATTTGAAACTATCACTGTGAGATTATACAGGGGGATTTGGGATATTACTGTGAGCTTGCAAGGCGGATTTGTGTTATCGGTGTGAGATAATATAGGGGGATTTTGGCTATCACTGTGAGATTACACAGGGTGATTATGGGCTACCAGTGCGAGATTACACAGGGGGATTTGGGCTATCACTGTGAGATTATACATGGGGATTTGGGCTCTCACTGTGAGGTTACCTTGGGGATATGGGCTATCAGTGTGAGCTTAGAGGGGTTATTTGGGCTCTTACTGTGAGATTACACAGGGGTATTGGCCTATCAGTGTGAGATTAAAAGGGATATTTGGGACATCAGTGTGAGATTACATAGGGGGATTTGGGCTATCACTGTAAGATTACACAGGGGGATTTGGGCTATCACTGTGAGATTACACTGGGGGATTTGGGCAATCACTGTGAGATTACACAGGGGGATTTGGGCAATCACTGTGAGATTACACAGGGGATTTGGGCTATCACTGTTAGATTACACAGGGGGATTTGTGATATCACTGTGAGATTACACAGGGGGATTTGGGCAATCACTGTGAGATTACACAGGGAAATTTGGGCTATCAGTGTGAGATTACACAGGGGTAACTGGGCTATCATTGTGAGATGACACAGTGGGAATTTGGGCAATTAGTGTGAGATTACACAGGGGTATTTGGGCTATCAGTGTGAGATTAAAAGAGGTATTTGGGCTATCAGTGTGAGAGGACACAGGGGGATTTGGTCTATCAGTGCGAAATTACGCAGGAGGATTTGGGCTATCAGTGTGAGATTACAGATGGGGATTTGAGCTATCACTGTGAGGTTTCAAGGGGGATTTGGGCTATCAGTCTGAGGTTACAAAGGCGATTTGGGCTATCAGTGTGAGATGACAAGGTGTATTTGGTGTATCACTGTGAGATTACACAGGGGGATTTGGGCTATCAGTTTCAGGTCAAAAGTTAATTTAGGCTATCAGTGTGAGTTGACACAGGGGGAATTTGGGCTATCAGTGTGAGATTGCACTTTTGGATTTGGGCTATCAGTGTGAGATTTCAAGGGGGATTTGGGCTATCAGTGTGAGGCTCAAAGGGCGATTTGGGCTAAAAGTGTGAGATGACACAGGGGAATTTCGGCTATCAGTGTGAGGTTACAAGGGGGATTTGGGCTATCAGTGGGAGGTTACAAGGGGGATTTGAGCTATCACTGTGAGATTACATCGGGGGATTTGAGCTATCACTGTGAGATTACACAGGGGGATTTGAGATATCACTGTGAGATTATACAGGGGGATTTTGGATATTAGTGTGAGTTTACAAGGCGGATTTGGGTTATCGGTGTGAGATTACATAGGGCGATTTTGGCTATCACTGTGAGATTACACAGGGTGATTTGGGCTACCAGTGCGAGATTACACAGGGGGATTTGGGATATCACTGTGAGATTATACATGGGGATTTGGGCTATCACTGTGACGTTACAAGGGGGATATGGGCTATCAGTGTGAGCTTACAAGGTTTATTTGGGCTCTTAATGTGAGATTACACAGGGGTATTTGGGCTATCAGTGCGAGATTAAAAGGGCTATTTGGGCTATCAGTGTGAGGTTACAAGGGTGATTTGGGCTATCAGTTTGAGGTTACAAAGGCAATTTGGGCTATCAGTGTGGGATTACAAGGGGTATTTGGGCTATCACTGTGAGATTACACAGGGGATTTGGGCAATCAGTGTGAGGTTAAAAGGGGGATTTGGGCTATCAGTGTGAGATGACACAGGGTGAATTTGGGCTATCAGTGTGAGATTACACAGGTGGATTTGGGCTCTCAGTGTGAGATTACAAGGGGGATTTGGGCTATCAGTGTGAGGCTAAAAGGGGGATTTGGGCTAAAAGTGTGAGATCACACAGGGGAATTTCGGCTATAAGTGTGAGGTTACAACGGGGATTTGGGCTATCAGTGGGAGGTTACAAGGGGGATTTGAGCTATCACTGTGAGATTACACCAGGGGATTTGAGCTATCACTGTGAGATTACACAGGGGGACTTGAGCTATCACTGTGAGATTATACAGGGGGATTTGGGATATTAGTGTGAGTTTACAAGTCGGATTTGTGTTATCGGTGTGAGATTACGTAGGGGGATTTTGCTATCAAAGTGAGATTACACAGGGTGATTTGGGTTTTCCAGTGCAAGATTACACAGGGGGATTTGGGCTATCAGTGTGAGATTATACATGGGAATTTGGGCTATCACAGTGAGGTTACAAAGGCAATTTGGGCTATCAGTGTGAGGTCAAAAGGGGGATTTAGGCTATCAGTGTGAGTTGACACAGGGGCATTTTGGGCTATTTGTGTGAGATTACACTTTTGGATTTGGGCTATCTGTGTGAGATTACAAGGGGAATTTGTGCTGTCACTGTGAGATTACACAGGGGGATTTGAGCTATCACTGTGAGAACATACAGGGGGATTTGGGATATCAGTGTGACCTTACAAGGTGGATTTGAGTTATCGGTGTGAGATTACATAAGGGGATTTTGGCTATCACTGTGAGATTACACAGGGGGTTTTGGGCAATCAGTGTGAGGTCAAAAGGGGGATTTGGGCTATCAGTCTGAGATGACACAGGGTGAATTTGGGCTATCAGTGTGAGATTACACAGGTGGATTTGGGCTATCAGTGTGAGATTACAGGGGGGATTTGGGCTATCAGTGTGAGGCTAAAAGGGGGATTTGGGCTAAAAGTGTGAGATTACACAGGGGAATTTCGGCTATAAGTTTGAGGTTACCACGTGGATTTGGGCTATCAGTGGGAGGTTACAAGGGGGATTTGAGCTATCACTGTGAGATTACACCAGGGATTTGAGCTATCACTGTGAGATTACACAGGGGGATTTGAGCTATCACTGTGAGATTATACAGGGGGATTTGAGATATTAGTGTGAGTTTACAAGTCGGATTTGTGTTATCGGTGTGAGATTACGTAGGGGGATTTTGCTATCAATGTGAGATTACACAGGGTGATTTGGGTTTTCCAGTGCAAGATTACACAGTGGGATTTGGGCTATCAGTGTGAGATTATACATGGGAATTTGGGCTATCACAGTGAGGTTACAAGGGGGTTATGGGCTATCACTGTGAGGTTACAAAGGCAATTTGGGCTATCAGTGTGAGGTCAAAAGGGGGATTTAGGCTATCAGTGTGAGTTGACACAGGGGCAATTTGGGCTATTTGTGTGAGATTAAACTTTTGGATTTGGGCTATCAGTGTGAGATTACAAGGGGGATTTGGGCTATCAGTGTGAGGCTAAAAGGGGGATTTGGGCTAAAAGTGTGAGATTACACAGGGGAATTTCGGCTATCAGTGTGAAGTTACAAGGGGGATTTGGGCTATCAGTGGGAGGTTACCAGGGGGATTTGAGCTATCACTGTGAGATTACACCGGGGGATTTGAGCTATCACTGTGAGATTACACAGGGGGATTTGAACTATCACTGTGAGATTAACAGGGGGATTTGGGATATTACTGTGAGCTTGCAAGGCGGATTTGTGTTATCGGTGTGAGATAATATAGGGGGATTTTGGCTATCACTGTGAGATTACACAGGGTGATTATGGGCTACCAGTGCGAGATTACACAGGGGGATTTGGCTATCACTGTGAGATTATACATGGGGATTTGGGCTCTCACTGTGAGGTTACCTTGGGGATATGGGCTATCAGTGTGAGCTTAGAGGGGTTATTTGGGCTCTTACTGTGAGATTACACAGGGGTATTTGGCCTATCAGTGTGAGATTAAAAGGGATATTTGGGACATCAGTGTGAGATTACATAGGGGGATTTGGGCTATCACTGTAAGATTACACAGGGGGATTTGGGCTATCACTGTGAGATTACACTGGGGGATTTGGGCAATCACTGTGAGATTACACAGGGGGATTTGGGCAATCACTGTGAGATTACACAGGGGGATTTGGGCTATCACTGTTAGATTACACAGGGGGATTTGTGATATCACTGTGAGATTACACAGGGGGATTTGGGCAATCACTGTGAGATTACACAGGGAAATTTGGGCTATCAGTGTGAGATTACACAGGGGTAACTGGGCTATCATTGTGAGATGACACAGTGGGAATTTGGGCAATTAGTGTGAGATTACACCGGGGTATTTGGGCTATCAGTGTGAGATTAAAAGAGGTATTTGGGCTATCAGTGTGAGAGGACACAGGGGGATTTGGTCTATCAGTGCGAAATTACGCAGGAGGATTTGGGCTATCAGTGTGAGATTACAGATGGGGATTTGAGCTATCACTGTGAGGTTTCAAGGGGGATTTGGGCTATCAGTCTGAGGTTACAAAGGCGATTTGGGCTATCAGTGTGAGATGACAAGGTGTATTTGGTGTATCACTGTGAGATTACACAGGGGGATTTGGGCTATCAGTTTCAGGTCAAAAGTTAAATTTAGGCTATCAGTGTGAGTTGACACAGGGGGAATTTGGGCTATCAGTGTGAGATTGCACTTTTGGATTTGGGCTATCAGTGTGAGATTTCAAGGGGGATTTGGGCTATCAGTGTGAGGCTCAAAGGGCGATTTGGGCTAAAAGTGTGAGATGACACAGGGAATTTCGGCTATCAGTGTGAGGTTACAAGGGGGATTTGGGCTATCAGTGGGAGGTTACAAGGGGGATTTGAGCTATCACTGTGAGATTACATCGGGGGATTTGAGCTATCACTGTGAGATTACACAGGGGGATTTGAGATATCACTGTGAGATTATACAGGGGATTTTGGATATTAGTGTGAGTTTACAAGGCGGATTTGGGTTATCGGTGTGAGATTACATAGGGCGATTTTGGCTATCACTGTGAGATTACACAGGGTGATTTGGGCTACCAGTGCGAGATTACACAGGGGGATTTGGGATATCACTGTGAGATTATACATGGGGATTTGGGCTATCACTGTGACGTTACAAGGGGGATATGGGCTATCAGTGTGAGCTTACAAGGTTTATTTGGGCTCTTAATGTGAGATTACACAGGGGTATTTGGGCTATCAGTGCGAGATTAAAAGGGCTATTTGGGCTATCAGTGTGAGGTTACAAGGGTGATTTGGGCTATCAGTTTGAGGTTACAAAGGCAATTTGGGCTATCAGTGTGGGATTACAAGGGGTATTTGGGCTATCACTGTGAGATTACACAGGGGGATTTGGCAATCAGTGTGAGGTTAAAAGGGGGATTTGGGCTATCAGTGTGAGATGACACAGGGTGAATTTGGGCTATCAGTGTGAGATTACACAGGTGGATTTGGGCTCTCAGTGTGAGATTACAAGGGGGATTTGGGCTATCAGTGTGAGGCTAAAAAGGGGGATTTGGGCTAAAAGTGTGAGATCACACAGGGGAATTTCGGCTATAAGTGTGAGGTTACAACGGGGATTTGGGCTATCAGTGGGAGGTTACAAGGGGGATTTGAGCTATCACTGTGAGATTACACCAGGGGATTTGAGCTATCACTGTGAGATTACACAGGGGGACTTGAGCTATCACTGTGAGATTATACAGGGGGATTTGGGATATTAGTGTGAGTTTACAAGTCGGATTTGTGTTATCGTGTGAGATTACGTAGGGGGATTTT